>JANHFL010003306.1:27960-38725 GCA_032468155.1 Oxyrhabdium leporinum
TAATAATAATAATAATAATAATAATAATAATAATAATAATAATAATAATAGCTATCGTAAGTTTCCTTCACCATTAACAACAAGCTAGAAACATCATTAGGCTGCATCTAACTGATGTCACTCAATTAATGGAAGGCTCTGCAATCTGGCAGGTATTTTTGTTGGCAAGAAAGGTGAGGGAGACACTTTTATGCCCATCCATCCTGAAGTCACAACACATTATTTCCCATCCTTTTCTGAAAATCACCAAATCAACAAGACTAGCTAGGTAGGATGATGGTGACAGGCTGCAAGACAAGAGGAGATAGTGAAAATTCATCTCCCTCCATACTCAATTAATGGATGCTCTCACTGAAAAAGTCACTCCATGACACCAACAGAACCCCAGCAATTTCCCTTATGTATATAAAATAAGTGACTAATCTTTCGTGGGTAGGTCATATTTATTACTGGGATATTTCAGGTCATAGCAAGTGGGCAGTTTCAAAGTAGATGGAACTAGGGTCCCTGGCCAGTGAGATATTTGTTTTTAAAACTGTATTATTTTAGGCTTACATGATAGTAGTCTAGGGATTTCAGTGATTATAAATTGTTTAAGAATAACTACTAGAACTAAAGGAATGAGCTGCCAATAAAAAAAATGGTCTTCTAGTGCATAAAACAATGAGACCCAGGCTAGGAGCAGAATGCTAAAGTAGTTTTGCATATGAATAGACATGGTTTAAATTATATGATTAGAAGGAGAGTAGAATTAATCTGAGCTTCCAATTATTAAGCATGATACTGTTAACACCAGCCATATTTCTTCCCTTCAGTATGTACATCTGGCTCTCTAATTTTCTAAGCACTCCTCCAATTAATTATTTGTACAGCAACTGTTTTGTAAGGTCGATCAGTACTATTCACATTTTTCAAATCCACAGCCGGGAATAAAATCTGGTTTAAGACTTTATGAATGTATGGCAGCAACAATTCAAATTTAAAGTAGTGTAGATTCTCTAGCTATCAAGTGAAATGGAGAACAATTCTCTTTTGTTTCATAGTTCTAACAAAGGTATTGATTAGTTATACATTTTGGAATTTTCCCTCTCATGGACAAACATGATTATATTTAATACGTTCCTGGACAGCAACCCTATAGGCAGTAATTATATGACACTAATATGACTGTACCCACCTAGTTCAAGTATCCCTTACTCAAAAAGAAAAAAAACACCAGAAAACCACTCTTTCAGATATATTTGTCCACAGCTGGGAATAAAAACAATGAGTCACATCACACCCTTCCAGACAGTGTGAAATGGTACTGCCTAGAAATAATGTGTTAGTAGACACTTCATTTCTTTGATCATACTAGCTATATCCCCAAATTTCAGTAGTGCTGCTCAGTACCTCCAAAATTATGCAACCAGGATGAAGTATCTCATCTGTCTAATGCAGCCTTTCTCAAAATGATGCCTTCCAGAAATGTTGGCATTCTAATTTCCAAAGTTTCTGGCCACTCTTTCTGTGGCTATAATCCCTGGCCATTTGGGGAGTTGTAATCCCAACTGCCTGGAAGAAAACAGGTTGAGAAAGGTTGGGCTAATTGCACAATAATTACACCTGGTGTAAGAACTCTGTCCAAATAACAGTGAGAATTATGATTTATGTAAGTTCACATCCAGAATTATTTACAAGCTAGTGTTAATAGTTTTCACAAAGTATTAAACTTCCAAGGAAACCTAAGTGGAGGTGCAAGCAATGCAGGTGCATCAATTTCTTCTACTGAACTACAGCAAGTTTGGTCTATAAATTCAGTACTGAATTTTGTGTGCATACCCATTTTAATGCAAACTTTTATGTATAGATTTATTTGTGCTTCCATTTGAGCAGTTACATCGTAAGCATCATTTGTCAAAATGTACAAAATGATATAATATTTAGTTAAAACATCTTTGGAGGTCTAGATATGAACTAACTTCAGGGGAAACAAAGGTGGATTTAAGATGCCTGTGCTTTTTGCAGAGGCAACGACCATGGCAGAACAAGGATCTTGCAAACAGATTAGGGCCTCAAAATTCTTCAATGGATAAAAGGGAGAAACTGAAAATGCTGATAAGTGCTTCATACAGATGCTCCTTGCAACCATAAAACAGCTGTTTCCAGAGGGTTTTAGGCCTCTGAGAGCTGGGAGAGTCAGCTTTGCACAAGCCTTGGTGCAAAGAGACATTGGATTTACCCAGAGTCAACCACTTCTGAAAATGCTTGTTAACCCCTTTTCGAAAGAAGTTTATTTCACATATTAATTTTGTTCTAGAAGACGTATTGGTCAGGTAGGTGTTTCTTTTCTTTAAATTGTATACTAACAAAGTAACAGGGAGAAAACAAAAATGAAGTACTGCATATTTTATGATAACAAAAAAATGACACAAATTTAGGGGAAAAAGTCTTCATCAAAGTTTCAATGGTTTAAATAACATAGTTCTCACTGTGTATTTCAAATATTATTTTATAGCTGGGAATTTCAGCTAGAGATCTATTTAGAAGATGGGACTACAAATGCTAATTTATATACTTAATTTTGGATTTTTATTCTTGTTTTTTTTTTTGTTAAATACATGGATTTACAAGAGATGAATACATATTATAACAATCTTTTACTAGTGGATAAAAGTATTTTTTCCTCTTAGTTTTTTTTTTCTTTTTGTATACAGCATAAAACACTCACAAAAAATGCTCAGGGTCTTTCCTAGCACAGAAAATTGTCCCAAGATTCCCTTAAAAAACAAAAGAAAAAACCCAACAGCCATTCATTCTTCAAATGTTTACTGTGATGCATATCAGTCACAAAAGCCAGGAATGAGGAAATTTTAAATATTTTGGGGAGGGGGGGTGAGAAGAGTGAGCGGATGGGAATTCCCAGCTCCAGACTAAAGGAAAGAGGGTATATTTGTTGTAGTATCCAAGGGTACTATTAAATTGGGACTAAGCATACGTTATCTAAGTAGAATCTCTCGAATGGAAATAAGTAATATATCCAAGTTACAAATACATTTGTGCGTGTGCGCGCGCGCATAGATATGTGCATATGAAGGGATTACCTGATAATTATCAGAGATGAAATCCAACACAATAAGGAGGGATTAGTTTGGGAAAGTCTAATCCAACATATATGATGATACTTCCTCTATGTGTATATATACACACCATTCGCCCAACCCCTGGTATATTTCCTTTGACAACAAGAGCTAATCAGCATTTCATCAATGAGACCACAATATTTGTTAGAGAAACTTCGTTTGTCAACCATACCACAATTCCTTCCTTCTCTTCAATTCTCTCACAACTGGCTGTGCTTCCAAGTTTGCAGAAATAATCAACCACACATACCTTTTGACGTTCACCCAACTCCTCCCTAAACAGAGTACAAAGTCCTCTTATATTGACCTGGTACCAGACAGAGACATCTCTTTCCCGCTGAGGAACGGAGCCTGGAATATGTATAACCTACTTTTAAGGAAGGACACAGAAACTGCCAACAAGTATCCATACAAATGCCACTGGCTTTCTACCTCCCCATCCCATGTCTAGAGAAAGTAATAAGACAGGTCTCCTTGTCAGCAACTTCAGACCACCAGAGAAATATGACCTCCTGTTGCCAGCTATTCTTATCCACCTGAGTCTGGTTACTTTATGAATAATAAAGAGCTTGTGGTTAACAAGCAAGCGATGTCTGCTGATGGCACTTTCTAATCATGTTTCTTTTTTCTACAGGAAGTCCTTGACTTATGACTGGTGGCATGGCAACCATTCAAAGTTATGACAGACTCCCCCCCCCCAAAAAAAAACCCCTAGTGACGACTTGATTTTGAAGTTACAATAACTGCACATACCCCATGATCAAGGGGTTGCATTTTGTGCTTTCGGCAACAGGCTTACTTTAATGGTTGTTTGCAGTGTCCTGCAGTCCTTTGATTGTGATTTTTTATTTATTTTTTATTTTTTGGCAAATCTCTGGATTTGCTTCTCCTTTCTGGCAAAAAACCCCACCCGCTGAGCATAAGGGATTTACTTAAGAGCAATGGCATTCGCTTCATGATCACCACAAAAATGCCAAAAAATTGGGTCTGGGCACAATTCTGGGCTCAGTTATGTTTATAAGTTAAGGACTACCCGCACTGAAGCTACACATAACAGGAATTTACATAAGGATACTAGGAACTTACTGCAAAATAACTCCTGGAAGAAGGTACTCTTATGCTAATTTCATACTGCTGCCAAGTAAACTACATGACCATTTTCATGAAATCATCAGAAGACACAATCAGACACATCGTGAAATTCAATTATGAAAAAGTAGAACCACTGGCAAGCCTAAATTTGGTTTGGGAACAGAAAGAATCTGCTGAATATCAAAAATACAAGTGTAAAGATGTTTGTATAACCTAGATCCGTAATTCCAAATACAGGTAGCCCTCAAGTTACAACCATTCATTCAGTGACTATTCAAAGTTACAACAGCATTGAAAAAAGTGACCTATAACCATTTTTCACATGATCATTGCAGCATCCCCATGGTCAAGTGATCAAAATTCAGGCATTTGACAACTGGCATGTATTTATGACAGTTGGGCTATCCTGGTCTAATGGTTGAAGCACCAGGCTAGAAACCAGGAGACAGTGAGTTCAAGTCCCACTTTAGCCATGAAAGCCAGCTGGGTGACCTTGGGCCAGTCACTCTCTCAGCCCACCCCATCCCACCGAGTTGTTGTGGGGAAAAGAGGAGGAGGAAGATGTGTTGGATATGTTCCCTGCCTTGAGTTGTTTGTAAAAATAATAGATAGGATACAAATTAAATAAAAATAAATCAATCTGTAACCTTCCCAACTGGCTTCTGACAAGCAAAGTCAACGGGCAAGCCAGATTTGCTTAACAACTGCACGATCCATTTAACAACTGCAGTGATTCACTTAACAATTGTGGCCAAAAAAGGTTGTAAAATGGGGCACAACTCAGTTAACAACTGTCTTGCTTAGCAATGGAAATGTTGGGCTCCATTGTGATAGTAAATAGAAGACTGCCTGTATCTGCCCTAATGACATATTTAAATTTAGAGATTAGGTTTTCCTTTGATGCCCCTCTTTCCATGCAAGATCATTCATGTGAAATCTAACTGCACGATTCTATAAATATCTACTCAGATTTAAATCTCACTGATGTAAATTTGCAGATTTATGTTGTTTCTCTGCAGAGTAACTTAGAAGCAATTCCCACTGTATCATGTGAATTTATTTACAAATAAGATTGAATATAGTCAGGCTTTACAAATTTTCAGAAATGTCCATAACCAAGTTCTTACACTAATGGAAATGTTTCTACCTGAGATGTATAAGGAATAATATCCCTGCTATTTCATTAGTAGTGTCATAAGCATTTATAACTGAAAACTGAACCTGTTTCACAGCTCAGATAGCTGGAGGCCCTCTAAACGGTACAGCATTATCTACTGAGCTCAGGAGACAGTGTTTTAACTTATCTCCTGGAAAATGGTGCCTTAAATATATTTAGAAGGACATTTACAATATGCAGCATGGTTAACACACCCTGTATATAACCTCAAGTACTGATCATAAAGTCATAATTTTGTTTTTTAAAGATACAAACGGGCTTCAGTTCAATATGCTTACCATATAATTATGGTAAGAATTACGGTAACTTACTTCTGTCAAATACAGATTTCCTTTAAACGATGTCATTTTTAAAGAGAAAAAATGTTCCAAGACCAATAATGTTCACCGGTCTGCTCACAAAAAAACTGTATTAGTTTTTAATCGCATTTCTATTCTGAATTTGAATTTTCTCAGATAAATTTTCAGTTGCCTGGCTTAAGACTATCACACATCAACAGCCCGACAACAGAGTGACAACAAATTCAATGTGTATGATGGAATAGATGAGGGGCAGATGATTCCATCCCTTCATTTCAGACTGTCTCTGAAGGTTTTCATCTACACTTACAATTCCTGCTTTATAAAGTGTTTTTAAAACAGAGTTCTGTGCTTGGCAATGGAGAAAGAATTACTAGCCACTTGGCAGCTAATAAAAATACACTATATTATTATTTACAGATCAGTAATTTTATGAGTCTCATTAGCAGGCTGATTTATTATTTCAGATGTCTTCATGCATTAAACCCCAAATGAAAGTGATGTTGCGCTAGACTGGGTTCCAAATGGAACATCACACATAATTCAGTGCATTTTGAGACAGCAACTAGTAGCAACTCTTCTCTTGTACAACAATAAAACTGTAAACTCAGGCCAAAAAGGGAAACTAGTCTCCCTTTTCAAAGGAAAACAAATTCTTTAAACAAACTAGAATAACATTTATCAATACACAAATAAATTCTCTATCTTTGGAAATGCTCTTTTGATTTATTACAATAATCTTGTTTTATCATTTAATATAGGAGCAAAGCCAAGGTCAAAATGCTCCACCATATCCAATGCCTTTTCCTTGTAGTTCTGTAGGGCACAGAATAAGATGGAGACATTTGAAATTCTCCATCTAGTTTCTGGATTGCTTCCCCTCTAATGGCTGGTCTAAATTTTCCTCTGGAGTGAGAGGATCATGTTTCTTTAGATCCTTATCCGGTCCTGCCTTGCCTCCAGATAGACACATTTCCTTTTGGTGCTTCTGAGATCAAAATGACCTTGGAGAGCAGATTCCTTGAAGCAGACAGGAGGGATTCAAAGTCAAATTTAGTATTCTGAAGTTAGTCTGTCACCCCACCTCTGACCTAAAGGGCTTGGGAGAATACAACAGTCTTTCAAACAGCAGATTATACGCTTCATTAAACTAAATGGTTTAATTTATAGAGAAGTACACACAAACTTATTATACAGTGGCCCACAAGATTTGAAAGTGAAAACTTTTGTTACTTAATTCATCTGCAGTGACATATTAATATTTATATGAAATATATAGGTGGGTCAGGCAGAGAGGCAACCCAGCACTATAAGTTACAATGGGCTGTTTAGAGAGGTAGACAATAAATACTTGCTTAGCAGAAAACCCCCCACACTGAATGTCCTGAAGATAAATTAAACACAAATGTACCACAGTTTAAAGGAGAAGTATTTCAAATGGGATTCATTCTAAAAGCAAAATCTAACAGCTTGGGATATTATATTTTTAATCCAGTACTTTTCAAAGAAGTTGAGGGCAGTATTCAGAAGCTTATCCTATCCCTGCACCTCAATGGTGTGTTATGTGTGTAAGTATGCATGCATTTAATTAACTAATTGCCACAATTAATTTCTGCACTGCTCTTCTTCTTGGAGGACCTTAGCAGTTTTGTTTCCTCCAAAATAAAAAATGTTTGTAAGGAGAGAGTCTTAAATAAAATTAACAAAAATAACCCCCAACAATGCTCAAAGATAGAAAGGACAAAAATTAAAACAAAGCTAATTTATCAAAAAGACCACCATCACAACAACTAGAAAAGAACTAACAGACCAACTTACAAGACAATTTGGTCCTGAAGTTATCTCATAACGCACGCATGAGCAAACATGCCTTAATGGGTTTCTAAAGAAGGTATAGTATTGTGGAATCCAGCCAAACTTTCCTTCAGGAGAGAATTTCATTACCTAGGCTGTAGGTAGCAAGAAGCCTCAAATAAACTGGGTTGAAAATAATGTTTTTGTTTTGCGTATGCAACCAGTCGTTTCATAGTTAAGCAAGAATGTGAACCTATGCCTTTGTCCAAAGTACATTATGCCACATCCAGTACATTATGCCACTGCAGAGCCTGCAGTGACATGGAAAGTTTGTGAATAACGCTACCGAAATGAAATGTCTCTCCTAACTTGGACACCACCTATCTCAGAAGAGTTAATTATTCTCTTAGCAGCAACAGCAGACGCAGTTGCTTACATTTCAGGAGTGAGGAGACAAAAGTCTATAGTCCATAAAACTGTGTAGAGCTTGCAATTTGCAACTGTCTTATCAAGGCCACTAAATACGAGTTAACTTTTCCTATTCTTGAATGGCTCTAACATCAACTGCAGTGAACAATTTCCAATGTGCGTAACTTAAAAAAAAAACACAAAACCCCCACGAAGACTGATCTCTCAAAACACTTGATGAGTTGAAGGTGCTGTAAATCGGTGGAAGAAACGGAGGGGAAGGAGAGGAGGAATACAAAACCCCCACAATCTTCTCCAGCGCGTAAGGGTGGCCCCTCCAAACATTGGCCCGACTAGATGGGATCTGGGCACCCGGCGAGGGCGTTTGGCTAAGCAAAAGAGTGGGAGCCCCGTGGCTTCCAAGAAGCCGCTGGACTCCAACTGCCAGCAGCCCCAACTGGACGGCGAGAGGTGCCAGATTTTGGGCTCCAACTGGCGGCTGGAAGAGCGCAGCTGCCCACCCCATTCCTGCTCCGCCCCGGACGCTTCTCGGGCCGCGGCTGGTCCTGGATACCCTCGTGCCACGTGGCAGGAAAACGCAGGGCGCTGGCGAGCCTGCCCGTGGGGCGGAAGCGGAGGGAAAGGGCAGCCCGGCGGCGGCGCCAGAAGGGCAAGAGGGGAGCGAGGCTCGGGCAGCCCTTACGAGGAAGGGGCAGAACCAGCCTGTGCGGGCGGAAGAGGACTGGGTCTCACCTGTAGTAGCTGAGAAGCCCATTGCTCAGCACGAACCATCGCCGCTGATACCCTTTGATGTAATTGGTCCATTTGAAAAGCCAGCCTTCTCGAGCCGCTCCGGAAGTTGAGCTCGTTGACCCGGAAGCGGAAGAAGAACTACCCCCAGGAGCGCTCGTCACCCCCCCTGGGGACGGTCCCCCAGGGCCCAGTGTCACTCCTCCGGCGTCACCTTTTCCGGCACTTGGCCCCGGCGATGGCAGCGGGGTCACGGGGCCAGGTCCGCAGGTTCCTCCTGGGCCGGTGGTTACGGGGACCCCTGGTCCACCAGGCGTCATCCCTGGGCCGGGTCCCGCCGCTCGCAATTCCGACATCGCACAGCCGCAGAACCGTCGCCTTCGCAAGCCCGAGCTTAAGCGCCGTCTGCTAACGGGAGCCGAGGAAGCGCCGGAGGCTGAGCGCCTCCCTCCCTCCTCCCTCCCTCCTTCCTTCGTCCTCCACCCCCACCGCGCCACCAATGGAACGGTTAGCAGCCCTCGCAAACCCTCCCTATTCTCAGCGTCCTCCACTCCGGCAGCTGGAACCCCGATTGGCACTGCCTCTGACGACTGCTATTGGTTGCCCAAATCGGAGGGGCGGGACTCCTCGGTAAAGTGATCAGTTCATGCGCTCTTTCAGCTGTCCCGTTCGCTTTATTTATTGCCGCTGTCATTGGCCGTCTCCTCTGTCGTCTTCTCTTAGGAACCAGTAGGAAGTTCGGAGGAGGGGTCTACCATGATGTAATTGTAGAACGGGAACTCCTGGTTGGAGAGGTATGCGTGGTATTTTGGCTTTCCGCAATAATGGGAGTTTGGAACGCACGAAGAGACGCTCCACGTTCAGGGGGCCACCGATCTGCCCAGAACTGGCGAGAGGCTTACTCCATTCCGGGAAAGTGCAGTCGCGTCGCAGGCTCCCTTGAAATTCTGGCCACAGCCTTTTGCGAATCATCCCGATTTTAACATTTCCTTCACGTTAAAGCCCGGTTCTTTTCACTTTTATCTCATTTTCCTTCACAGCTATTGGAGACTATCGGCAAAGCTTCGTACCTTTGCTGAACTGGTGTCAAACGCGGTCGGCCGCAAGCGGAGACTTGGATTTCAAAAGGGAAATCTTTTATATATATAAATTTTATATATAATATTATATATAAAATTTACATACACACACACACACACATATTCATTCATTCATTCATTCATTCATTCATTCATTTTAATCCGCAGGTCCCCAAATCTCTACGTTTACGGTGCATGCGCCCGATCGAAATCGACCTCGCTCGTTTTGGTTACAGAAGGGCATCTGAGCTCCACATTTTAAAAATATTGAAAGCCTCCAAGTATCGCACAGAGGCTTGGATCTAAATATAGAGACTATTGTGTTGTTCGCTGATGAACGGAGAACGCGGACGTCATCTTGTTCGAATCCCTCTGTGTAACACAATTTCTGTTGTGTGAATCCCTCTTCTTTCCAGAGAGAAAGGGAACTGCGATTGGGCATTTGGAAACTTTGCTTCTACAATCCCCAGGCTGAAAAGGCTTTGGGAGTAAGAGCTGGACTTGTGTCCAGAAATAAGTCCAGCTGACAGGTCACACAGACAAGGTGGATGGAAATTTGGGGCAGCAGGAGGGGATTCCCAGATCCTATCAGGACTGCTGGGTCCTCCTTCATCCCACAATCCCCACCTTTGCCTGGGATTTATCAGCAAGTTGGCAATACTTAGTTTTCCAAACACTCTGCCAACGGAAGAGCTGGGGGGGTCTGTGAGTATTTCTTGGCAAGGTTGCATAAACGTCCTTACAGTATTCTAAATATATCCAGCTGCTCCGGTTAAATGAGATCTTTAAGTAGCCTGGCTCACTGGCTTTCTTCACTTACATGATGCACAGTGGGGGAAGGCAATTCTGGGAATGGCCACATTAGTGACATGAAAATGGTAGTGTGGTGGTAATGCCAGTGAGGTGATGTGCATTCATTTCACAACATAAAAACATTCTGAACTATTTTATCGGGCAGCCTTACCCCATTTATTTATTTATTTATTTATTTATTTATAATTTATATTTATATACCGCCCCATTCCGAAGACTCGGGGCGGTTCA
>JANHFL010003306.1:41872-56670 GCA_032468155.1 Oxyrhabdium leporinum
GTGGGATTTGAACCGCTAGATTGAATCAGCAGAAGTGGCCTGCAGTTCAACACTCTAACCACTGCGCCACCTAGGTCCTGATCCAGGCTGTCATGAATACTCTTTGTCTGTTAAGGTTTCCGTGTGTCACTTTTAAATAAGAAAATCTAGAGGATAGGAGGAATGTCTGGGCTTAGATAGCAGTTTAACTGTTTTCACAAATTAATGAAGATATGGAAAGTTAGCAAGACAAGAAATGAGATATGGACCATCTGAATGTGTAAGAACTAATCCTAGTAGTAATCTGGTCAACACTGGCATGTTTTTTTATAATGCAAACAGCAAGAACACCAAGACAAATAATTTTATATTTGTTGTTTGGTCGCTCACGTTAAACCTCTCGCGACCCCATGGACCACAGTACACCAGGCCCCCTTGTCCTCTACTGTCTGCCGGACTGTGCTCAAACCCACGTCCACTGTATTGATGACATTTCATATTACTTAGTGTTTTTCTCATTAGATCAATGTAATATTTTTGGTATATCTTAGGAATCATTAATGCACATGTTAATCTTGTGTTATATTTTCCTAGCATCAGGGATATGTAGTTAATCTTGTCTCCCCAAACACCCTGGAGTTTGTGTAACAAGAGATGAGCCAGATATAGATAAACCACACCTATACACTCCCCACAAGTATAGATTTTTTTTATTTACAATACCCTATAAAAATGTAAATTTAGAAATTTTCATTAATCATAACCAAACCAAAAAGTAAAAGCACAATAATAATGGACCACTTGATCGTGTATACTGAAGGAGTAACAGTGGGGGCGAGGGCTCAAGGAAGGGGTGAAATGTCCAGTAGAATGTGGTTTCAAGAGGCAAATAGGGAAAGAGAATACTGTGGAAAAGCAGCCAGTTAGTAACAGGACTTCACTGCTCAGAGGATGCCTACATGTGCAAATTGTTTTTAAAAACAGAGTAAAAATTAAAAAAACCTCACCACATTCCAAAAAAATAAAAGACAACCCAGCAGGACTTAGCAACGTATGATACCAAAATTCAGTAAGATTAATCTGCTCTAGAGGAAGTCATTCCTGGTACCTTCTTGGTTAGCCTACAGGGAGATCTTGGCTAGCTTGAAGCAAGGTGCAGGTCAGAGACAAGCTTAGGTAGAAAATGAGTCTTGGGAAGACTAGACACATGTGCAAAGATGATGTTGCTTCATCACAAGGTTCAGAAAGATGACTACTTTGTAGGGAATGGGCAGCACTACAATGCGGCATCTACCACAGGAAGAGCAGAAAATAGACTCAGTGGGTCAATCAAGAGGAATTCCCATCATCTAAAAACACACTCCAACGTTATTAGAGGCACAGAAACATCAGACCTCTCCACTTCCACAATAAAACGATACCACTATCCCTTGGCTCTGTGTTCTTAGCAGTGATACAAGAAGGGTCTCTTTTCTCTAATAGTCCATCAGTAGTGTAGTGGGCAGAGGGGTCTGTGTAGGGAGGAGAAGCCATTGCAAAAGTGCTAAGGAAAAGGATGGCTGAGCTTGGGTAGAATTCAATGCAACAAGGGCATGCAGAAGGGAAAGCACCACCCCAACCAAGCTCAGGGCAAGAGAGCAATCTTCTGTGCTGGGCCAGAAACATAACCCCATAAGGATTTATTTGAAGAAGGCACTGCCTCCTCTTTGCCCACTAAAAGATGCTAGAGTGACAGCAATGATGGACACCAGCATGACAACACACTTGAGGCCTTCTACCGTATTCCTTGGATCAACCTGAAATAACAGAAGGGAGTAAGAACTGTGAGATGGGCTACAGCAATACTAGCCAGAAAAGTAACAATTCAGTCTTTCAGTTTACAACTTCCAAGCAAAAACTGACAATCTGATTAAACAAATTAAAAGGCATGTTTATTTGATGTAACAGTACAGCAGAACCCATCTTTGAAATAAAGATAATTATTTATGAATAATGTGAATAAGATTACATGTTTCCACTGCATGAGCTTAGTCTAAAGAAGACCACAACAAGGAGATAGGCACAAATAAAGCATGATGAATGCCAGAAATTTCCATTACACCCTTCTACATCTCATTTCAAATAGGTTAAAAATATTTTGCAAAAACATTTCAAACTGATTCAATGTTCTGATCATATAATGTCTTCGACATTAATGATATTACAATTATTTGATTTGGAATACCCATATTTCTCTTTCCCGCCCACCTGTTTTCTTTTTTAAGCTTGTGCTACTGAAATACCGTGGGAGTTTTAGAAGAGGACTGTATAAATACCCATAACATCTAAAGCATCTCTCCTTGACACACTACTTTATTTGCTGCTTTAATACCCCATCTTTCCCTCAGGAACTCAAAGTGGCATATCTCCCGCCATTTCTCCCTACAACAATCCTATGAGGTAGGTTGCAATAAGAGAGTGAGCAATACCATCTTCTCCAGTCCCTTCTTCACTACTATTTTTTATTTCTTCCGTTAATATAAGGTTAATAGGATATACTTACTGCAATTTTGTCTCTAGCACATTCAGCTTTTGTTGATCAACATAGCGAGAGAAGAGAGATAAAAGATTAGAGGGAGTAGATACTGGCTTAGCCAAGACCGCCTGAGGGATTCGAAGAAACTCCCTAATTGCCATGATCATCACTTCCATCCTGTCAAGGACAAAGTAACAATGGTTGTGAAAACGGTAAATTTTATTCAGTGTTCAATACAGAAATTAAACTGCAGACTGTGGAATTGCCATGAAAAATGTTCCATTAAGTAAGCTGGTTTTATATTCTGAACATCAGTGGTGGGTTTCAACCGGTTTGGTGATAGCACGCTTCTCGCGCGTGTGCCTAACAAGCACTTCGTGCGCGTGCGCAACTTCAAAACAACCAGATTACCTTCTATGTAGTAACACAGTAACTACAGCTGAGGCGCGGCAATCCGCTCTGCCGCGCGAATCAGCTGAGAGGATAAAGGAGAGAAAAGAGCAGGTGCTGTGGGCGGGCCCAGCTGATCGTCCTAGCCTGGCCAGTTGATCGTTGGAGCTACCAGTTTGCCTGAACCGGTTCGGACCAGCTGAATCCCACCCCTGCTGAACATCTTTTTAAAGTCTAAATCACTGTTCCTCAACCTCAACAATTTTAAAATGTGTGCTCTAACTCCCAGAACTGGCTGGGAAATTCTTGGAGTTAACATTTACACATTTTAAAGTTGCTAAGGTTGGGAAACGCAGGTCTAAATGTATCCAACATATACCGTTTTAAGACTCACCACTGATTATCTTGTGTGAGTTGTGTGACAGAATCTGAACTCTGCAACTCCTCTCCTCGACTTAAGACCAAGTATAGCAGAGAGAGGCCAAACTAAAGAATGAGGAAAAACAAAACAAAAAATTACATCTGCATACTGCAAAGCAAACTACATATTGACACTCTCCCAAGTCCAAAAAAGTGAAAGCATCCTAGCTTACTGCCTGGGAAAATGGGCGCTTGTGGTCAACCACAATCATTTTGTGAATGATTGAAAGATTGCCTATTTCTGCACCAAAGCAATTCTCAAGTATAGTTAAAAGAAAGCTAGAGTGATAAAAAGCACGCAACACAGTTAGGCATCTCAAGGAGAATTACCTCATAATATAGGGGGAAAGCGATTATCATCTCAAGAGCTTGAACAAATGGTACCAAAGAATTCCTATCTTAACAGCTATATCCAAGCTACATTACAGACAAAGCGTCATAGATTGTCTTCCCTTCATTCCTCAGTCATTTCTGGGAGAGGGAAAACTCTGAAATTACCATTATTCTACATTTCATGTGCAGCAGAAATGAAAGGACATTAGCTTCTAATACACGTAGTCTTTGACATATGATGACCATCTGAAATTATGACTGCCCCCCAAAAGGGGACTTTCAACACAGATTCGAAGTTCCAATGGTTGGGCCCCCTTCACAGTCACATGACTAAACTTCAGGCCCTCAGCAACACAGCTGCATTGATGGGCATTTGCAGCATCCCAGGGTCACATGTCTTTACGATTACATTGGCACTTCCGATTTTCGGAAAAACCATGTCTATAGAGAATGATTAGTTCACTTAATGACTGTGGTGTTTGCTTAATGACCATGGATTACCTTAACGACTACCACCAAAATGGTCATAAAGTTGGATTGGCCACATGACAGTTATAACATATGACTGTAATAGGCAGGTTCCATTGCAGTCATATGTTGAGTATTACCTATACAACCTGAAAAGAAGTAGCACCCTAAACTGGAACCAGGCAGATACGGTAAGGAACAGAGTGAAGCAAAGTAAGAATCAGAAACCTTGTTCTGGAGAACTGCTGTGAGGTGGAGGTTGGCAGCTGTGGTCACTGTTGCACTGTGAGGTAGGTTCATTAACTGTTGTAGGATGCTGGTAACAGTTCCCAATGGAAGATGATAAAGAACAAGGGAAAAGGGCCTCAAGAGGCAGGGAAGCACCTAAAGAAGGTTATGTTAAAAACACATGTTACTTAGACATGACACACACCTCACAAAGAGATGGCCTGGAACAAATCTAGAGTACCACACCAATTTCTAAATTTTTCAATCTAGTAGAAATTATAACACATTTTTATTTGCTAAACAACAGTAAATAATGTTTCAGTGGAAGAAGTTACTGGAAAAGAAATGGGGAAGGAGAACTAAACTATATTGCATATGGAATTAAATTATAGCAAGGTTTTAAATTTTCATTCAAACTGATGTCATTAATGAATCTTGCCACTTTCATGGGTACCTATCTTTTGGACTAGTCTTTCTGGATTAAATGAACTCAAATACTCCAAAAGTTTTAATATCATATTTTAATATAAATATTCCAGGTATCATCATTCAAATATAAGTTCAACCTTTACTCTCAGTAACAACAATTCTAAAACAGAGAATGCTGCTTTTCTTTTCTCAAGGGAATATGTGAAAGTGTACGAAGGAATTTCTGAATGATAAAATTCAGGATTATGAATAACCACAACAGTGTCCTTTAAATGTTTTGGACAGAACTTTCAATTACATCATTCCTCTGAAAACTAGATTAGTCTCAACCCTGCTGACTTCCACAAGACCTGGCTTTTCTCTCAGATATAGGGGTCAGGAAGTGATTGAGCTCATGAGTTGTGTGAATTTGTTGTTTGACTGGTTTACCTTCTCATTAGTTTTGGTGTGTTTTCTCATTAGTCTTGATCTTGGTGTGTTATTTTTGTATTTTGTTTTGATGTTTTTATTGTACTAGGCACCCACAGCTGCTTTAAGTGAGGTGGGTGCCATAGCAACAACAACCACCACGATGATGACGATAATAATTTTTCTTCAAGTTGCATTTACCTCATCTTGAGCATCTTTCTTGATTAGAAAGGGCAAATTCCTGGCTGTTGCCATTAGTATCTCAGCTGCTTGTTCACTGGACAAGAAAGGTAGGATCCGTGCAACTAGATGCTTTCCTTTACGTATACACATAATCTGCACAAAAGGGTCATCACTAAGTCTGATGGAAGAGGATATATAACTTTCAGTTAGAAACCAAACATGTAAATGGTCTGTATATTTTCCAAGTAAAGCAGATTTCCTGATCTTGGAATAACTTTTGAATTTACAGCTTTATCACCAGCATGAAATTTATGATTTTTTAATCATAAACCTATGGATCTATCTAAAACCATCCTGAAATATACAACATAGTGGTATGGAAAATATTTTACTCTGGGTTGTGTGTCTGATTTGATGTTTTTATCTGTTTCTATGTTCTTTCTAGTTTTGTACACTACCCAGAGTCCATTGGAGCTGGGTAGCTAATAAATTTAAATAAACAAACTTTTATGGGAGTTGTACTGGCCATATTAATGTTAAATATCTTTTTATTTCTTTGCTTTTACTTAATGGATCATCGTAAGCTGACCTAGCAATTAAGTGATCTGAAAGGTACATTCAATTCTCTTTTGAGATGCGAGAAACAAACTGGGAGAAGTTGTTGCAATTGTTGTGACAGCAGCACTAAGCATAGGTCCCAAAATAATATTAGTAAGGCATGGTGGAAAGGGGAAAACAAATCCCAAAATTATTACATATTTTTGTACTTTCTGATACAAGGAATCTCTACTAGACACTAGAAAGGAATTCAAAACAGCATTTTCTTTATTGAACTGTTGGTTTTCTACCAGGTAGCTTCTTACCTTTCTTGATTGGGCACCTTTCCCCTCAAATTGTCATACATGTCACAGATTTTCTGCTTTCTCTCCTCCATCAAGGCCAACCTGTCCCCTTCCAAGCTCAAAAGGTAGCGTCTCTCATAGTCTTCTACATCCAAAAGGAGGCTATATGTCTAGGTACCAATATATAGGTTTTAAGCATGTCATCTAACATTCCAACACTTCCAAAATTTGAAAATGGCTTTGAACTGATAAATCAAGTCCATGCTTTATTACAGTAGGTAAGGACAGATTTCTGATTTAAATAGGCAAGCATCTGGCTTGGTAAGCTAGTCTATTTGTTTAAGCTCATTTCACTTATTTAGAAACAGCACTATAAGAACAAAATTAATTCAATACATGAATAATTATGGTTAAGCTACCAGAAGGATGCCCTTCAAGGAGACTATTGTTGAAATTGTATCTTAATTCAAGTCAGTTCTCATGTTCTGCACTATGGAACTGATTTCAATTAATCTGTTACCAGCAGGATTATCAGTAATTATTTTTAATCTGAAGCTGGATGAGGAATTAATGCCAAACTCACTTTTTCAATAGTGAACAGAGTCTGGCGCCTTTTATCTCGAACCTGCTTCTCCTTAGTTTCCTAAGGAAGAGACAGAAATTACAGTTGAATGGACATACATTATTCAGAAAATTTCTCTCCCACAACCTGAGAAGAAAATTCAAAAATTCCCTTCTCATATTTGAAAGGAAAAACATGAAATAGTAAGACAAAACACCCACTCAAAGACAAAGTAATTGTCACAAGAGGAACTTACATCTTCCTCTCCTCTTAAAGTCACAATAGCATCTATCATTTTGCGGGGGTTGTTCACGCTGGATACGGTCAGCTTCCCTAGTGAGCCCTCAAACTGCACTGTAAGAATGGAAGAAAAACAATGCAGATGGGTCTGACGAGTCAAAACTGTTTGTCTGAAAACTCTGTTTTCACATACTTTGGACGTTCTAGTCTTTCTGCAAGTTAGATAATGAAGCCAAGCATGGACAAGGCGACTCCATTTTGACTTCACTAAGAGCTCACATCTGTCTATCCCTACAAAATGCTTCTATTCCTTGCTTTCCTTTACTGCCTCTACAGTATTATGCTAAATCTACTGCAGTAGAATTGTAGAACTGCTGTACATGGTAGTAAAATTAAACATCATGTCCGTGCATGAGGGGAGGAATATTTTTCTTGAACATAGGAAGCAAGGAAAATAGTAAGAAGCACATCTTTCCAATGGATGAATTTTCTACTTGCAGATCCTTTAAAAAAAATAATTACCTTAGTTATGATATCTCAATCCCCCTTCATTCCATTCATGCACCTCCATATTTTACCTCCCATGTACTCCATATATAGACCAGTCTCTTCCTATACAGAATAGAAACTTACCTGGCTTATAGGCGTGCTCTAGTTTTGCCACTTGTGGGGTGATTAGTTTTGTACGCTCCTTTTTAGGACCATCGCCATGCACCTCCTCAGCTGCAGACAATTTTTCTAGTTTCTGAAAATAGTTCTAAGGCATCAAAAAGTTGGTTAGAAGCCAGCTTGAGCACCATGAGCTTGATGTATTTTTGAACAAAATTATAATCCACTGTCCCACCCAAATAACTAGGACAGAAACTTTGTATAAATGACGTGCAAAGAGAAGAGGAATAGAAGAGAACTGGACAATTCCCCCCCCCACACACACACACACACTGCATCTGTTTTGTCACTTTATCTATCCAAGCACCCTTCAGATGTTACTGCCTGCATCTTCCATTAAACATAACCAGGGACTACAGGATGAACAGTCGCTTGTTCAAACATGTGGAACACCAACCTGATAGTAGAAGTCATCCAAATAGGGATCAGTGCTTTGCAGTTGCATCATTTGGATCTTGGATACCCAATCTTTCTCCCGTTGCAGCATAAGATTAGCATAAGGGTCCTTCCTGATCTGCTCTTGGTGGTTATTTCGGTGGCTCCCTCGGTCCCCTGCTGACCCATTTAGATTCCTGTGTTGACTAAAAGAAATGTAACATAATCTGGCATAATATAATTAACAGCTGTATTCTGTGTCTTTTGAAGAAAATACTTTGGAACAGTAGCCCGCGACTTGCAAAGCACAGATCAACCCTAAGCAGAGCAGACCCTTTTAAGCAAATTGCTACAGCTGTCATGAAAGACAGCTCCAGATCAGTATAATGTCATGATATAATTTCAATCAATAACTTATGTTTTGATAGGGCAAAACAATACTCTCAGGCTGAGTACTTCTTTCAGTGAATAGGGCAATGAAGAAACAGAAGTGTAAACGGCAGATAGTGGGACAGGTGCAGATATTTTCTCAAGAATGCAGGAAAAGCCTTGTTGAAAAGAGCTAATCATCTGTCAAGTCCAAAGGTTCACTGCTTGCTCTATAAAAATGCACAAGAGGAATACACTTCCCTGTCTGTTCTTCATGGGTAATCAACAGATGCTTTGCTTATGCAAATTCAATTTTAGCCATTATGGCTAATAACTAACAAAAGTCTACAGACTGGTCTAATACAGTACTTTAAGCCTCTGGATTTTCTCTCTCCCTGCGATGTATTTTTGAAATTTTTCATAGAGCTTTTAAAGAGATTTTTCACTTTCCCATAGTTGCTTCTACCATCTCTAGCTTTAATGATAGAGTCTTCCAACTTTTATCCATTCTCATTACTGCAATTTTTTATTTACATGTTTATAAGCACAATCAAGTTACAGAAGCACTGCAACTGCGTAAGTTGCTTGGGACACACAAAAAAATGGGTTATCTTGATGCAAAGCACATGGAGCTTTGACCTCATCCTTTGCACTGTGAAAGCAATTAGGCTCCCCTTTATCTTCATGAGAGCAAGGAAGCATATTGGATACTCACTTCCTGTTCTGCTGCTGTCTCTGGTGTAAGAGTCGTCGATGTTGTGGATGAAGGTGAGTTGTATCTGGCCTGAACATCTGTGGACGAGGCCTGGAAAATACAAGATCCCCTTCAGAAAGGACCATGGAGTGTTCAAAAACACAACTCAGTCCAGCAGTATGTTGAAAGGACGGTGGAAGAAATAGGTTACCGTAGATTTTGCAAGTGAGCTCCAGGACATGGGGAGTGGTGTTGTGAGGGCGGCGTAGCTGGTGCCCCAAAAAAGGCACGAAAGCCACCAGCCGGAGGCATCATCTGTCCTACTCGGCCCTGGAGCAGTTTTGGATTCATAGGTGCAAGAGGGCTGCCAACAAGACCAGAGACCCGTGCAAACTGGCTGGGAGACATCCTCCCTGCCTACAAAGTGGAGAGGGAAAGCAGAAGTATCAGATCTTCAACCACCCATACAGACTTGTTTAAAGTTCCACTGTTCCTGAGTGCATGAATCAGGAAGTGACAGAGTCACAAGCAGCAAATACAAAGAGGAAGAACTTGTATAACAGAAGTGAAGATCCCAGTGGGATGAAGGACACATAGCTCTTTTCAGGAAGGAAGCTGCATGTAAGAAAGGAAGAGAAACAAAGGGAAAAAAAGAGGGCATGGCCAAGATACACAATGAACCTGATTGAATTGAAACGTACAATTAGCAAATTCAGGGTTTCATGTATCTTTGGGATTTCAGGTTCCACTCCTCATGCAGAAAATGCTGCACCAATGACAATGGAAATGAGAAGGAGTAGCAGGCTGTGGCTTACCTGTGCTCCTCCTAGTAGCTGTGCTCTCTGGAGGTGGGTGAGAACAGGTGTAACATTAGGAGGGAACGGATGGCCTAAGAGGGAGTTGTTCTGGTAAAAGAAATGGAATACTTGAACTCTTAAGGTAATGTTTAGTTTGCTTCTAGATACATTCAGAAGGAGAACGGAAAATACAAAAACTAGAAATGCTTGAACAATCAGAGAAGCAGAAATACCACTTATTCATTTGTACATAAAGCATCCTGAATAATTATGTTAAAATACCAAAATAATTTGGACAGCACCACAATGAAAATGCAGTTAAAGCTTTTTAAATATGTAGTACAGCAACTATTTCTGTCATACAGACAGGATAAAGAAAGAGGAAAGTGATAGAGAGGCTAAGCAATTCAATATAAAAGGCAATATTTTCTAACAACAGTGTCATACTTTATTGAATGGTCAATAAGATCTCTAGATCACAAACCCCTAAAGGGCTAAGTATGGTTTACAGCCACTAGCACGGAGCTAATTTTGAAGCCAACGGTTTCATTGTGAGACCTGAAAGTCTTTATAAATTGTTATTTTAAAAAAAGGATATGAGTATTTTTTCCATGTTCCTTATTTACAAAATGAAAAGCTAAAGTCATGTCTATCTTCCCAAAACTAATCACTTTCAGAAGTATTAGGATTACTATTCCCAAGAATCCCACTCCTCTTGAAAATGCCACGTTATAGAAGTTAGAAATGTAGGAAGATTGCTCTGGGAATTTCCTTTCATTGACATGTTCTCTGCTGTCCATAGAGAATGAAATTTGCTCAAGATCAGAAATTATTATTTCAAAACAGGGCAGGGCGATAATATAATTTAAGATTACATTTATGACAAATCATCTTCAGGAACATTGGAAGGATCAAGTGATTCAGGCGAAAGGGGAAGCAAGACTCATTATAAATGGTCAACTCAACATACAGAACTAATGAGGCAAGACTACCGTTACACTGCAGAGCTGGTTCGGAGACATCCTCTCACTGAAGGGACTTGGATAACGCTGCTGAATTGGGACTCTGATGTGGACAGGCTTCGGACATAAGATCTGTTGAACAGAAAGGAGAAGAAAGTAGAGTAAGCATCCATGGCAATAAGACTCAACTACCAATTGCTTCTGCCAGTTCCAACATTAATTCCCAACCAAGCTACTTTCACAATGGAAATAGGACTGGAAGGTTCAGGTTGACAGCTGGCCAAAAAGAAATTCTTTCTCTACTGAAGGAGGGCTAGCATTCAGGGGATGCTATCGCTCATTACATTGCATTCTACTTTATTCTGTTCCTTTAAGCATCCTCTACCCTAGATCCATGCACCTTTATTGTAGAAGGGGCAAACAATACCTGTTGGTTGAAGTTGGACATGTTGGGCTGCTTAGGAGGCGTCCCAATAGGAACAGCCCTAACAGGAGGACTGCCAATAACTGGGGAGCATGACCGCCTGGGCAGTGCTCGCTCTGAGACATCTTGCTCCTCTTCTCGGGACTGCGAAGGCCTCTGTGGTAGGGCATATTCCAGCACAGATACGGAGGGCACTTCCTGAAGAGGAGAGAATCACATCTGGCATTCCCTTTAAATATTGCTTAATATTGACTATCATAGTGACTATCAAACAGAAAACAGAAATATTTTTTGTGGCAAGCAAGAACTAGCAGTGGAGGAGAAACATTCTTGTTAAATAAACATAGTACATGCAGTTTAAGATACTGGATAGTGGGATCTCTTTTCATCTGTGTCAACAGTGAGAGTCAGTGTGTGTGTGAGAGAGAGCGAGAGAGACAAACTCCCCCTAATTTAGAAGAACGAATGTGTAGGCAGGAGCAGAAAGGCTAGCATGTACTGAGAAGCAGTCATTCTATCTTCTACCTTCTTCCTTTTTGATACATTAGATCTCACTCCCATAATTCTCTGTCAGCTAACTGAACGGGGACCAAGTTGGGAAAGGATGGTACAAACTATCCAGCATGAAATTGATTTAATCCTCATTTAAAGTGTCATTAAATTTCTGATAACTAATTTTGTCTAATCTAAATTTTAAAAATTCTACATTTTTTAACAGGCAGTCCTTGACTTAAGCCTACTATTTTGGTTGTAAGTAGTGATGATTGTTAAGTGGCCACATCATGTGACCACAACTGATTTTATGACCTTTTTTGTACTGGTTGCTCAATGAGCCTAGCATAAGTAGTCCCCGACTTACTACAATTGAGCCCAAAATTTCTGTTGCTAAGCAAGACAGCTGATAAGTGAGTTTTGCCCTAATTTATAAACTTTCTCGCCACAACTGTGAATCACTGCAACTGTTAAGTTAGTAACACAGTTAAGTAAGTCTGGCTTCCCCATTGACTTTGCTTGTCAGAGGGTCACAAAAGGTGATCACATGACCCTGGGACACTGCAACTGTCATAAATATATGCCAGTTGCCAAGCAGCTGGATTTTGATTGTGTGACCATGGGGATGCTGCAACGGCCGAGTGAAAAACATTAATAAGTCACTTTTTTCAGTGCCGAACAGTCACTAAATGAAGATCTGTAAGTCAAGGACTACCTATAAATGGTGATTTCGGAAGGGGGGAGGAAATAATAAATTGTGGTTATATGACTGAGGGATGCTGCAAATGGTTGTAAATGGGGTTGGCTGCCAAGTGCCCAAATATGGTCACCTGAGAACTTCAAATCCAAGTCGTAAGTCCTTTTTTCAAGGCCTGTTGTACCTTCTAATGGTCACTAAGTGACCATTTGTATATTGACAACTATCCGTAATTTATTTTTTGCAGAAAATTGTAGATAATCTATTAAAATGCTTTAATTCAAGTCTAATCAAGCACAAAGATCGAAGTTGCCAGAATATTGAGCAAGAGCTGCACTCCAAAGTCTCTAGCTGCTCCACCTGGACTATCAATAGATGAAACAAAGAGATAAGATATGGTTTTATGATCTTTAGGGCACTTTGTTCCTTTTGCAAAACTTCAATAACAGAGATTTCTTTCTATCCTTTGGCCATCCCGTTATGATAGCAAACTTTTTGGTTAAAACAGATTCTTTATCAGCTACATGGCCCCTACATAGCTCCTTGAATGTTATGTAATGGCAGTAACAGGGAAAGACAGACACCTGACAGGAAAAACTAATTTCCTTGATGCTTCAGAAACACAATAAAAAGAGCACTGAACCTGAGTGAGGAGCGGTCCTCTAATGCGCCTCAAAACTGAGGGCCCATCCCAGATGCTTGAATTGAGGCCACCTGGCTGCTGGAAAGAAGGGAACAAAAATTAGGGAAATGACTTTACTGGTTCTATGTGACCCAGTAAACCTTAGATCCCATTTCCCCCCGTCATTTTCATCACTCACTACATACCTGTATCAGAGGCCGAGTTTGCACAGCCTGCATAATGGCTGGATCTTCCAATTCATTATCAATCACCATTTTGCTAAGCCTCTCTGCCAGGTTTTCTTCATGATCACCCAACAGGTCCATCTCATCGGTAACTCTGTGATCCACTTGCTCTGTTGAGGATGCAGGCTTTTCTTCCAGCTCAGCCAATCTTTCGTGTGCTCCTTGCCAGTCATCGTCTACAAAGGAATGACACGAACAGCATTTCCCTCACATTTCTCCCATGTAGTATTCCTTCATTCCTCATATTATGCCTTTATCTCCAGGGAGAAGATCATCTCCTTGGAATAGAAAGGGGCTTCCCAGAACCTCTACATTCAGCAGTGAACATAGAACCAATTTAAAAGTTATTCCATGGAGAAGACATGTGACTATTCACCTTAATTATATTACATGTATAGGCAGAAGGTATTAGAGAACATCAGTCATATAAATAGAAAGTACGGGTGTATTAGGTATATGAGCTCACCAATTGCACCAGCTCCAAATGTGTCATCATTGAATTGATCAATATCCTCATCTTCCTCAGTCAAATTACGAAAGGCTTCTTCATCTTCATCTAACGGGCAGTCCTCAAGGGACTTAAAATAAAAGAAAATCTTAAGTGATTTTAACCCACTTCTACAGTAATCCAAAAATATTATTCTAGAAGAAAGTCTAGAAATCTGTTTTCCCCCTAAATAAAACAAAACTAGAACCCCAATATCTATAATTTCACAAGTTGAGAGCTTATCTCTGCACTTCCAAAGACTATGCAGCTGTCACCGGATAATTTATAATCAAGAATAACTAGAAACGAACCTAGTGGAAAACATATCTAAATCCATACTGCCTTTACCTTCACAACTGACAGCTACGTCCTGGCAGCCTTTTCCAACCTGGTACCTTCCATGCATTGAGCTATAGCTCCATCATCCCTAACTAGCATAGCAAGCCTTACAGGCTTGAGATTGTAGGGTCTGTTATTGGGGAAGGCTGCCTTATGTTGCAAATTAGGAAGAAATTGCATTTCACAAGAGGTGAATGATTTGGGGTTCCTTAGGTAAAATATTTTTCCAAGATACATATTTACATGCCATATTAGGTCAAAACAAGACACATTAAGGCAGGGCTGTCAAACTTGCGGACCGCAGGCTGAATGCGTCACACACTGGCCGTGCCCACGCCCGGTTTAGCGAAAAGGAAAAAAGGCCCAATATGTCATGTGGTGACGCCATGACGACACGAGTTTTGACGCCCCTGTATTAAGGCATTGCATGACATATGGGCCCTATCACTGTTTTATCCCTTTTAATTTCATTATATCTACAGAACTGCAACTTTACCAAGTATATTTCACTCCTTCCTATGCTGTAATATTGCATCATCAATTCCTACCGTATTTCTCAGAAAATAAGACCGAGTCTTATTTTCTTTTAGACTTGAAAATAAGCACTTGGGCTTATTTTCGAGGTGGTC
>JANHFL010003306.1:88371-107951 GCA_032468155.1 Oxyrhabdium leporinum
CGCGGGAGAAAACCCGATAAGAACCCAAGATATACATACAAATACCCGCGAAAACCTCAAGAAACATATATATATATGTTAATATATATATATATTAACTTAGTGCCACTATTATTTAGTGCTTGTAATTTACTGAAAGTCTGACCTGCTGAATTTTCTATTTTATTTTATGCAGATTTTAACAAGCAAATAATGGAGTAAAATAAAAGTAACTCTATTTTACATCACCAGAAAGAAAGAAATTTTCAACCCTCAGTTCAAGTAACAGCATTGACAGCGGTAATAAGCCACAATCTAACATGGTATTATTTAGTAGTGTATGTGCAAAATGCATTACAGAACAGCACAGCAGCTTGTGCCAGACACTATTTATACAGTAAAGGTTCCACCGATTTTAAAGAAACATGTACTTCTAAGGGAGTCTGCATTTTAATTAAAGTGAGAAGAGAAAGGTACAGCAATAGAGCAGATTTGGAAAAGGAGCAGCCTGATCACATTTAAAACACAAAACAGTGCCACAAACAGAAAAAAAAAATGAGGCAAGATAGTCAAATTAATAATGTTCAGTTCTTGGATTCACAGTAATTTGCCAAAGCTACTTCCACTATGGCTATGCCATGCAATTATAGTACATGATATTGACTTCATTTGCCAAAAAAAAGAAGAAGCCATCACTGGGGAGGAAGGAGGATTCTGCCCTCACTTGACAGCTAGGAATCATAGAATCACCCTGTTGAAAAATACAAGAACTGAATCTTTATGATTTGTTTTCTTCATTTCTGTCTTGCACCGAATCATACTGCGCGATGTACATGGAAAGTGAAAACAACACCAGACTGACCTATTTCTACTTTCATCCCTTTTCAACCTTCCCAGAGGTGCGTTTGTTGATTTTTGCTCTTTTCCTAGCTTTGTTCCTGCTCAGTCTTTTGGTGAATTCTGCTGTTTTACTCAGTGTGCACAATGAACGCTCCCTCCACACACCCATGTATTTTTTCTTGTCAAGCTTGGCCACGCTGGAAATTATCTATTCTTTTGTCCTTGCTCCCCTTACCCTGGCCAACCTCCTCTCTGCAAAGAAACCCTCCATCTCCTTGCCTGGGTGTGGCACCCAGATGTTTTTCTTCGTTTTCTTGGGAAGCAGTGACTGTGTCTTGCTATCCGTCATGGCTTACGACCGCTATGTGGCCATCTGCCAACCTCTGCGCTATTCAACCATTATGAGCTGGAAGGTGTGCAGTGGCCTTGTAGCTGGGACCTTCACCATGTGCTGCTTGTTTGGCATGCAGATCACTATCTTGATATTACGCCTCCCATTCTGTGGCAACCATGAGATCAATCACTTTTTCTGTGACTTCCCGGCTGTCTTAAAACTAGCCTGTGGAGATACTCAGGCTCATCAAGCCACATTCTTTATCATCTGTACCATTGTCCTGACTATTCCATTTCTCCTAGTCTCGATCTCTTACACCTTCATTGTGATGGCCATCTTGCGAATTAGCACCACTTCTGGTCGGCAACGGGCTTTCTCTACTTGTTCCTCTCACTTGATGGTTGTCATTATGCAGTACAGCTGTGGTGGCTTAGTATACCTGCGGCCTGGCTCCAGTTACTCAGCAGAGGAAGGTCAGGTGGTGTCTATATTCTATACCTTTGGCACACCTGTGTTAAACCCCCTGATCTATACCATGCGGAACAGGGAGTTAAAAGATGCACTGACCAAAATCCTGAGAAAGAATCTGTTGTGCAAATGAAGGGTGTAGCAATCCCAACTAGCACCACCTTGTGGCAGGAAACAAGATGTCACAAAATAACGGAATGTATGGGACTGAAAGATTTATTCAAGGTTTATACAGATAATATTTCCACTGATTGCTCACAAGCATTGGGACTTATTAATCAAAATGGAATTTTGGTTTCTTTGAGGAAAAGTAAGAAATGTTGCTTATTGAGGCTGATGAGTCTTCTGTGGAGCTTGTTTTATATGTTGAACTCAACATTTTATTTACAGGTGGCAGTTTGTGAAGCATGCCAAAATGTTATTCTTTACAATAGATATTAACTGTCTTTTCTCTTCTTGTTATCAAATTCTGAAGAAAATACTAAAATGGGTAGGAGATCAAAAATATATGCTTGAAAAGCAGCTGTCTAAAAATTAAACAACTAATATGGCCCACTGAGATTCAGTATGTAGATTTGTCAACTATGAAAAAAATTAAAAAGTTCAAACACTGCTAAAACTAATGTTTTAACTGGATGTATTGTTATGTTGTTGTTTTTATGAGATTTAGTACCAGTGTATAATTTTCTGCACTATGTGCTTGTATTTTGGCCTTTTCCTAAAGTTTAACACTGTTTGAAAACTTTATTTACCCCTGCTTTTTGAAGAATCATAAACCTTCCTGAATGGAGCTGAAGAAAATTTAAACCCGGAAGCTTTGAAAGTAATCCATCAGTTGATTCACTTCAAAAATCAGTATTAAAGATAGTGACAGTAGGTTTCCCTTTTATTAGTACATTTGAATCTCAGCTTTTAACTCTTTCTCAGTTGTTTGCATTAAGTAAGCACTGTCCTTTTTCCCCGTTCCTAAGCAAAAATAGCATCCCTTAACCATAGCTGCCTCTGGATCTACCAGAGACTGCTTCCTGAAGAAGTTTTACTTGACTATCAAGCAAGGTCAATAAGCTAGTTATTATTTAATCCAGTGTTTCTCAGTCTTGACTAATTTAAGAGGTAGGGGCATCAACTCCCCAGCCAGCATGGGGAATTCTGGGGGTTGAAATCCCCACTTTTTAGAACATAGAATCATAAAGATGGAAGGGATCTCAGAGGTCTTCTAGTCCACGAGACCTTACACCAGCAATCCCCAATCTTTCCAGCTTTGTGGACAACTGAGGGGGAGGGAGAGGGAATGGTTACATGTGAGGGGGGGGGCAAATGCACAGGCAACTTCATTTGTATGAGCAGCAAGCACTTGTGATCCCACCCAAATGCTAAAAACATGTTTATGCTTAGTAGTCCTAAAAAAGCTAAAAGGGAAAAGCACAGCTGTACCATTTCAGAGAGGCTACGTCAGTGTTGATTGGCAGGGAAATGAATAGGATCGCAGGTAGCTAAAATGGTTTTTCTACCCTGCAACTGTACAAAGTCTATTTGTCAGCTAGCAATGGAATGCTGATCTTCAGGATTCCAAGGATCACTCTTGGAAGTAGATAGTGCTCTCTAATAAAATGGATTTTTTCTTTTGTAGTGTTTGTGGTGGCGAGGAGGGGAGCATTTTCAATATCTTCTAAAGCACGGATGTCAAACTCAAATTCATTGAGGGCCACATCAGGTTTGTGTTTGACCTCGGGGAGGGGAGCAGTGGGGCCAACTCGACTTCTGTGTGTGACCCTCCGAGCTCCATTTTCGCTGGCATAGGGCTGCAGGAGGCCGTCACGGTCAAAAACGGAGCTCCATTTTCACTGGAAGAAGCACTGTGGGCTGGTCCTTCACTGTTTCCAGGGTGGCTCCACGGGCCAGATCTAAGCACCCTGGGCTTTGAGTTTGACAACCCTGCTCTAAGGTTTTCATTTTTCAAGGTTAGGAAGGTCTTCCCCAATTCCTGAAAAGAAAAGATGGCACTATGGAACACAAATTGGAAAATATTTGATGGGAGAACACAGAAGACAACACACCTTTCTTTAAGGAAGGTGCTTTTCAAATAGGGCATACAGGTTGTCCTCGACTTACAACAGTTCATTTAGTGATCATTCAAAGTTACAACTGCACTGAAAAAAGTGACTTATGACCATTTCTCACACTTATGACCATTGCAGCATCCCCGTGGTCATGTGATCAAAATTCAGAAGCTTGGCAACTGACTCATATTTATGATGGTTGCAGCATCCTGGAGTCCTGTGATCCGCTTTTGTGACCTTCTGACAAGCAAAGTCAATGGGGAAGCCAGATTCACTTGACAGCTGTGTTACTAACTTAACAACTGCAGCAATGCATTTAACAACTATAGCAAGAAAGGTCATAGAATGGGGCAAAATTCACTTAACAAATGTTTCACTTAACAACAGAAATGTTGGGCTCAGTTGTGGTCGTAAGTTGAGGATTACCTGTAATTTTAAAGGAGCCAGGCAAGATTGTGATGTACGATATACCACTTCTACTTGTGACAAATTTCAGAGATGCTAGCACTTATCCAGAATTCATTTTCCTTGGAAGAAGGTAACTGGAGGTCTTTGACACATCTGTGGAATTATAGACATTCCAAGATAATTCTATTCTCAATGCATTACATTTTAAAAAGAATTCATGTGATTCCGCAGAGAGCAGTTTCTTATTTTTCTTTTCTATCTCTAGCATACATTTCTAGTTCCAGCTATGAATAGACCCTAGTCATACCTTTTTTTGAATCTTAGAAAGGGAAGAATTAATATCCATTTTCTCACTGGCTGCTCCAGCTCCTGTTGATCCCAGTTGATCACTCATGTATTTTTGACCATATGTTGTCATTTCTCTATCCACATAACAACAATCCTGGGTGATCAGTTGGGTTGGGAGAGTAAAGGACTGGTGCAAAGTCAAGTCAACTAGTGAACTTTCATCGGGGAGAAACAACTTGAATACATTGCCAGTTCAACATCAACACTACACCACATTGTTTCTTTTCTAACCGCTGAAACATAATCATGAGTATCAATGACTTAACACAAACATGAGTATCAGCTTTTAAGTGATAGAATTTTTAAATTAGATGTCATTTAGATGACCTTATTCAGAGAAAACTTTAGCTCCAAAGAATTAAAAGAATCCTTGAGAGATCACATATAGTCCCACTTCACATTCATACAAGAATGAACCAATGAATACATTCCCCAAAAGGTGAGAATAACTCAGGGCATGTAGGTGCCAGGATAAAGGTTATAAAATAGCAGTTGTTTAAAGTAGTAATAAATATATCCGGGGTTCCCCCTTCCCCAGTTGAATGGCAGTATCACGTTAGGGATTTGACACCTTTAGAGTTGCTGGTAGATTTTACTCAAGGAAAGATTGTGTCACGAGACAACTTCTTTTGAGGAAAAAATAGGAGGAAGAAAGTGTATTATGTATGTTTGCTGCCTTATTTATAAAACTAATAAAGGTAGGTTAAAAATCTAATAAAGAAACAAACAAATAAATATCACATCATGCATGACTAAAACATAAACAGCAATTAGAACCCATAGCTCTTATCACCTAAGCAATGAACATCTCTCTGTCATTTATCCAACAATGCCCTGAATGAGCAGTAGTTCTAAAGCGAAATATGTTCAGTTTGTAAGAAATGTAGGTACCCTACATTTTATGTCCAACCAAGCTACCTTTGGAGACTACAGTCCTGAATTGTGAGGTTCTTACTACATAATGGGATTAAATCTAACTAGTTGTGAGAGAAGTGGTTTTAATACTGGGACTCTTATGACTGTGGTTAAAATCAAGCAGCAGAAATTTCATAGAACAAGTAAGGGTAGATGACTGGGGTTTGCAATCCCACTATATTTAGATAGTGGCAAGCAGCAAGACCATTTTGCCCTGAGCATTGCAATTCATTAGACCAACAATACGTTCTAGCAAGTGTACGTTTGACACATGGTGTGGGAGAACGTTAGTTTCTCCATTAGTTTATACCAGAAAATCTTCTCTATCCTCTGATTCTCTCTCTGATATTTAGAATTTTAATTTTCCATGGTTCTCAAAAATTCAGAAAAAGTAATGCAATTTTTTTTCCCCTTGCAATTCAAAGTTCTCCATATTTGAGTCACAAACAGTAGAGACCACAGATAATGGCATATTCAAGACAGACAAAAAGAAACACTCTTTCATATACATATAGAGCAGGGGTGTCAAACTCGCATTGTCACAGCATCATCACATGACGTATCGTGACTTTTTTCCCCTTTGCTAAAATGGGTGTGGGCATGACCAGCACATGACGCATCTGGCTCGCAGGCCGCAAGTTTGACAGACCTGATAGACAGCATAGTTTAAGTTTTGAAATTTGTTGTTTTCACATTTTGATAACTGGAAATGGAAGCCAATTTGATTGAAATTGAAACCAACAAATGGACTTTAATTAAAGAGCTGTGACAGTTAAAGAGCTGGTGGTAAGGTGGTAGCAACTGTGCCCTTACAAATTTAGTGCGTTGTAACATGTCATTGAGAATTTTGTTGGATACTGTTTGATACCCTGAACACTGAAGTCCAGCTTATAGGTTTCCCATAACTTTTCCACTGGTGAGAATGGATGTTGGAGTCCTCATTCATTGCTGCAGCTGCTAACAAAAAAAAGAAAGCCAGGAAGTTGGAAGCAACTTTATTTGATTGTCCTTATTAAAAACTGAATAGAGAGGCTTGGATATTGTTACTTTCAAATTTATTTCTTTATTTATTACTCAAATTTATATGGCCACCCACCTCATAGAAAGTGACTTTGGGCAGACACCAATCCAATAAAAACAGTAAATAAATATGACAACCATTAGTTAAAACCATTATATAATAATTATTACAAAGAATTAGAAATTTAAAAGCAGAGCTAAAACAGGAGAAGAAAATAATAAACAGAAGGAAGTTAATAATAAGGGAGCCACCTCATGAGTTCACCTGTCCCCTCAGACGTTGGAAAGCCAACCTGATCTCTGGGGACAGAAAATTCCTTAATATGGGCACCACAGCAGAAAAGGCCCACTGCCTAGAATGAATCTCTTATATTTTATAAATAACATTGGGTTTCTTTTCATGAAAGTTATAAACCGACAGTGCTTTAAGTGGGACACAATCTGCTTATGTCTTATGAGACAATATCTTATGATGAAATAACTGAACAGTCAAAATGATAAATACCAAATGCATAATGCTGACAAGGAAGCAAAAACGATCAAGAAGCTTTGTGTAATTCAAGTAGTTTAAAATTACTCAACTGTCACAGAGAAGAGGGGATTGACTTATTCTCCAAAGCACCAGAGGCAGGACAAGAAGTATGAGCCACGGTGGCGCAGTGGTTAGAGTGAAGTACTGCAGGTTACTGCTGCTGACTGCCGGCTGACTGCAATTTGGCAGTTCAAAACTCACCATGCTCAAGGTTGACTCAGCCTTCCATCCTTCCGAGATGGGTAAAATGAAGACCCAAAATTGTTGGGGGCAATATGTTGACTCTGTAAACCACTTAGAGAGGGCTGTAAAGCGGTATATAAGTCTAAGTGCTATTGCTAATGAGTGAAAGTTTGTCAAGAAGAGATCCTACCTAGAAGTAAGGACAAATTTCCTGACAGTGAGAACTATTAATCATTGGAATAGCTTGCTTCCTAGAGTTGTGGGTGCTTCATCACTGGAAGTTTTCAAATAATGATTGTTCTGTTTCCATATAGGAGAAACGTCTCTACCAATGATTGCAGAATTCTGAGTGGGATTCAAAGGTTTCATAAGACCGAATTTAATATAACTTTTTTGGGAGGTGGAGGGGAGGTAAGCTATTTTGCAAGTTCAATATTTCATCTCATGATGACTCCTCTCTATCTGGCTAAGGCTCCCCACTTCTTCAAGCAAGGAGAAATTCCAGAACTGGATTCAGTTTTAGACTCTTGGGGAATAGAAAAAGGTTATTGGGCTGGTGTCCCTTTCTCCCTCTTTTAAAAAATATTTTCCTATACACAATTACCCACGGTCCAATTTGATATGCTGTATCTGATGTATGTGTAATGTTGGTATACTTAAATCATATATAGTTTTGCTACTCACCCATATTTTCATAGAAAGTTTGCAAGCTGGATGATTTTAGTATGTACTTACATATAGCATTATTCACTCTTCCTTTTCTAGATGGCTGCTTCTTTGCCCTCCCATGACATCTCTCAGCTGAAGAGCAGATACAATACAGGTAGTCCTTGACTTACGGCCATAACTGAGCCCAAAATTTCCATTGTTAAGTGAGACATTTGCTAAGTGAATTTTGCCCCATTTTACGACTTTTCTTACCACACTTGTTAAGTGAATCACTGCAATTAAGTTAGTAACACAGTTGTTAAGTGAATCTGGCTTCCCCATCGACTTTGCTTGTCATAAATTCACAAAAAAAGATCACATGACCCCGGAAACTGCAATCGTCATAAATATCAATCCGTGGTCAAACATCTGAATTCTGATCACATGACCATGGGGATGCTGCAAGAGTTGCAAGTGTGAAAAACGATCCTAAGTCACTTTTTAGTCGCTGTTGTAACTTTGAACAGTCACTAAACTGTTGTAAGTCGAGGACTACCTGTATCTCCATTCTGGCAAATTTCTTAAGAGGTTCTGCTGTTTCTCCTATTGCAGAGAGAAACGTTGGCCTAGACAGACCTCAGCATGAAAGGCAGCTGGTGTAATTCTTCTTAACTTGGGCTCCGGAAATTACTACATTGGTGGTAGTTCAAAAGCAGAAGGGGAACAGTTGCGTTCCCTCTTCTCTTGACCCATTTTCTGCCTTCCGACCTTTAGGCCTGTCCGATGACCTTTCCCAGCACTGGTTCTCCTTTAAAAACTTCCAAGTTACTCCCCTTTTTGGTTTGTTCCTGCAAGTTTATCTTTTTTCCTTCTTCTTTCCCCTCCCTTAAAATCCACGAAGCCAAACCGCACCTGGCCGACGTTCAGCCGCGTCCTCACCTGGTCACGGTGTGAGTTCAGGGACTTGCCGGTCGGCTTGTTACTGCTACAAAACAACCCAACCAGGAACAAGAGGAAGTCGCGGGAGTCATACAAGCGGGTCGTCAATGCTCTCCCGGGCAAAGCTACGACTCCTCGTCGACAGAGCGGCTAGGGGCGGCCGCTGTCTCTTTAAGAGAGCTTTCTGCCCAGGTAAAGGGGGCGGAGCCTCCGCTCTCCCCCTCCCCCTCCCCCTTTTCCTTCCCTCCGCGTCTGTCACCGAGGATTAGCAGCTGCAGCCAGCTCAGCGCCGGAGGATCAGGCTCGCCGGGGGAGCGAAAGCCAGATTGAGATTGCGCAGGGTGGGCTGGGGATGCCGGCATGTCCGTTCGCCCTCCCGCCCTGGTGCAACTCGGACGCTCCTCTTAGAGAGTGAGCAAAGGAGGCGAAAGACGAGGAAGCTCAGCTTCGCGCCGGGAGTCCACTTCCTGGAGGGGCCCTCCCGTTGCACAGGTCTCCTGGGTTCCCCGCTTGGCCGAGGGACAGGAGCCGCACCCGACCACCATGAAGGACCGGCTGGAGCAGCTGAAAGCGGTGAGTATCGACCATCCGGTCATTGGATCTCCCACCCGGAGGAGCTGCAGGGAGATCCCGGAGAAAGAAGAACCTGGAATGGAAATCCCCTTTAACTCCGCGGGCTTTTATTCCTAAACATACACCGGATCTGGCAGCGGCAATTCATTAACACAGAGGGGGGGGGGGGAAGGTATTCGGGCCCACTCCAAATCCAGCTGGATGCGCCTATTGTCATTTTGGGGAGGGGGGAGTGTATAATTCAGGGACACTACAGGTAGTCCTCAACTTATGGTCATAATGGAGCCCAAAATTTCTGTGGTTAAGTGAGACATTTGTGAAGTGAATTTTGACCCATTTTATGACCTTTCTTGCCTCAGTTGTTAAGTGAAATTGATAAGTTAGTAACCTGGTTGTTAAGCGAATCTGGCTTTCCCGTTGACTTTGCTTATCAGAAGGTCCCAAAATGGTCTTAGGATATAGCAACGGTCATAAATACAAACCAGTTGCCAAAAGTCTGAATTTTGATCACTTGATCATGGGGATACTGGAAAGGTTGTAACTGTGAAAAACGGTCATAAGTCACTTTTTTTTCAGTGAACGGTCACTAAACAAACTGTTGTAAGTCAACTACCTGTGTTGCACCACTTCTGAGGTAAAAGCAAGCTGAGAGCATACCTATCTGTTCGTTGATGTCGCCATTAAAAAATAGCAAAGGGGCTGTAAGCCTGGTAGATTTTAAACTTGCTGGAAGAGTGAATGTAGAAGGTATGGGAAGAGGAAACACAGTGGGCTGAAACTAGGCATTCAGGCCAATTCTGAACGAATGCCAACACTCCTTAGCACCCAGGGTGTGCGGTACAACCTGCAGGGCACGCAAATCCTAGGGGGCCACTACTGTTACCAACCACCTGCTGTATCTCTGAGTCGATCAGAAGAGGCATCTGGTTGTAGCAGTGTAGTCCCATTAGTAACAAACTTAATTCAAGTAATTGGAGAAGGAGTGGCAAAGTAATGCCTTGTAGTCTTCAGAAACTCGAGAAGAGTTAATAGAGGAGTGCCACCCATTTCTTTCCATGCCTGAAGAACATAAATAGAATCGGCAGCTTCCTCCTATTTGATTTCCCTCCTTGTGACATTCAGGTTTTATCTGGTCAACGTAGCCTTGTGGCTAAACTATGAGCCTGGGGAACAAAGCTGTACTGAGTTGTCATGAGAGGGTTAGGCATATCATGAGCTTAGGTTCCTACTTTATTTGATCTCTTACACTGATTTATTGAATGACTGGCAGCTGCCAAAGGTCACACAATTTAGAACATCTTTTCTTGTAAAGGTCCTTTAGAGCATAAGGAACGAGCGTTTTGTTAAAACACAGTGCAACTAACCATTTTATAGCTTCCATTTTTAACCTGTTTGAGCCATTTGCAACAAAACAAAGCAAAACAAAAACCACCATCTGGTTTGTAAGACACGTTTGCCTGTGATTCTCATCAAGTGCATCATTCTTGTGTAAGCTACCTGTTCTTAGCATGGGATGATATTATAAGGCTGGTCGTTCAGCTCAGGTCATTGGCACAAGGATAGCTTCTCATTGGCTGCATTGCCACAATATATTGTTAGTGCAGTATGTGTACCAGGCTTTGCAGAGGCCTAGCTGTTTTAACCTTCTGGGAAGGCCTTTTGTACAGTCAAATTCCTAGATAGGCTGGTTGTTTTCTAAGAATAAAGGTATATGTGATCTTTATACTTGCTGGGATACAGAATTAGCCATTTTCTGGCACACTGAGTACTGCTTGTCTCATGGAATGAACCAGTTGCTTAATGCCGCAACAGATGTTGTGGCTCTGTCACAGGAAGTAGGAAGTAAGTTAGGATTATTACGAGCATGGCTTAATTTATAGAAGAAGAGATGTTCAGGTCATTTTGTGAATTTGCACTGTTTTTTTACACATGCAAAGCAGCAGTTTGTATAATCATGATTTATTAAAGAAACTACAATTTGTTGAATTCATCCCGTATATTTAGCCAGAAAGGATTGTTTGCCTGCCACAGTAGTTGAATTCACATGTGTGATAAAACCCAAGGAAGCAAACCATGTTTCGGCTTGATATGGTGTACACATTCCAATCCTGCATAAAAGAAAGGCTGTTGCATAGGAAGGAGGGTGCTGGGGAGGTTAATTGGTAGGTGCTACCAACATGCATTTCTTTTACATTTCACATGTTCTGAGATTAAGTTCTGACCACGTGACTGCAGATAATCTGCAGGAGATGAAAATAGGAAGGCAAAAAACCCACAGGAGAAATAATGCTGGCTTAACAGAAAAAGAACCTGTGGATTTTCTTATGTTGCTGGACTGCAACTCTCAGGCAGCCTGGCCAGTTATGAAGAATACTGAAAATTTTAGTTCAGCAATATCTAGAGGCCAAAGGTTTCCAACTTTAGACTTTGTGTGGGGTCAACTTAGTCTTTGAGTTGAGTTGGCTTGATAGCTTTCCTTGAGTGGGCTTAATTTATTACAGTAAATTAAATTTGCTGTAGTCTTTTTCATTAGGCTTGTTTTCCAGTTCAGCTGATAACATTAAACTGTCTAACAGCTGAAGTTGGAATTCAGATTTTAGAGGAAGACATACAAAAGAAGACCGGTAATAGTTACCCATCGTAGAAATTAGCAAAAATAAAAGTTCTCCAGCTTTGATAATGCAACAACTAACTCTGTGGCAGAGGCATAAAATGTGTTGTCCCGAAATAACATTTGCATCCTTAAAACTCTGGGTTCATTTTTCAAAGCTCCTCCAAAAATTGTAACCACCTGTGATCCTTCATGCCATAAAAGAGGAGATTATTAATTATGCTGGGAATTATCCTATTCTCATAACTAAAAAGACTTGATTTGGTCCACTTTTGATAGTATGATCCCTAGCACAGCATTAAACAGCCCATAATAATGCTTCTTAAAAAAGACTAAGTACCGTTGAATGAGACCTGAGAAACCCTGGTTTAAGACTTATGAAATCATATTAATTACTTTTAATCGAATTGTTTCAATCTGCCTTTTACCCTGAAGATTTGCTATTCTTGCTGAATTATATTGATTTGTGGGTCAGTAATCTAATTTCTTGGGTGAGTGATATTTGCTTGCTATTAAAATAGACATTAGATCTGTGCCTACTTATTGTTCAGTTTGTAATCTTGTTTCTTCTCAGAGCAACCAAAAGTATAGTAAGCATTTACTCAGCTTTCAACCTAGTACTCTACAATGAATCTTCTGCTTTTACTGAAAACATGTGAAACAAAAGTATCTGTTCGTTGTTAAGGTCAAAAAAAGTTCCTCTTTTTAAAACAAATTGTACTCTTTGCTTACAAGATAAAGATGATCTTTATAATAAAGTGGAATAATTAGATTTTTTAAAATAAATTTTAAATTAGGCAACCTGAATTCTGCAGAAATTCTGCACATTTGGATTTTGTTTTCAATGTGTATGTTTCATTTTTCCTGCTGAAGTCATTGAGCAATATAACTGACTGTGCTGTGTATTAAAACCCTGACTGTAGGAAAGGCAACTGAATTTCCTTCTGTTAAAACCTCCCAGGCATTTCAATAAATGTTTTTTTTTAAGTGCAGATTTTAAAAAGTAAAATAATGAATCATCACCTATTTTGCCCTTGAACAGAATTTTGGACCAAATACGGCGGTAATCTTTTGTTTGGGAGCAAGTAAATTATCTTTCTCTTTCTCATTATCTTTAATCTGAAATGTTTGTGAGTATGTGTGTGTTTTGAATTGTACTAGATTGCAATGGTAATCCTATGAGCCAGAATGCCTGGAATTTTGATTCCGCATATTTTCCATAAATTCTTCTTTCTGGATAGATCTGTGAAGGAATCAGGGACTTATGAATCTTTTATTTTAAGAGTCCCCAACCCCTGGTCCACAGACCACTGCTGGCCCATGGCGTGTTCCCTACACCTCTATCTTGCTTTGCCTGGCACAAAAGTTACTCCAGTGACAGAAATCACCTTTTGTTTTCTCCTGCTGAACTTGAAGGGGTGAACTCTGCGCTTTCCTGTATTTGGAGGGTCCAAAGTCCATGAAACATTTTGAGGGAATGGACCATGGTTATGATGACCATGCACAAATGAACTACTTGTTTCTCTTCCCAGCTTCAGAAAGAGCCTGGTGAAGGGCAGAAAGGAGTGACAGATTTAGTCAGGATTACAAAACCATCAATCAGGAGAAGAGAAGATAAAATGCTCTGGAGAGAGAAGGGGATTAATTTTATTTTTATTCCTCTGTGAACTTAAGTTCCAAACAGGCAGTGATTTTATGGAGGACTACAATTAGGGAGGGAGTTTCTGGACAATAGTTTATGACATTTCCCCCCCTTCTTGATGGAAAAGGTTCCAGGTGGAGGGGGAACATTCAGGAAGAGAAACATTCCAACGTGGAGTTTTTTTCCTAGTTCCTTGGCACAACTGCATATAACATTCCTTGAGTGTTATATCCATGACAGGAGCAGAAGCCTGTGTCCTGTGATGCTTTTGATTGTGATCTCATCTGAGTGAGAACATTGACTCTAGACTAGAGGGTATTCCTTCAAATATCAGAGGAAAAATCACATTGCTGGATGCTGTTTCTGTGTTTGGGGACCTGGGTGGTTTGGATAAACATTGAGCCTCATTATCTGGGCCACATAATTTTCTCTTTGTGTAATGATTTGTGCACTGTCTCCACAAGCATGTAAATCTTTCACTATGTCATCTGAAATGTGAAATGATATGCCCATAAACATGCTTTTACTTCTCTTTAAAGGGAAACTAAAATGGTTTTGGGGCACAAATTACTGTTCTGAATATATTACCGTACCCCCCTTCCCTCATATTTAATTCCTGAAGAGGATATATACAGCTTGAACTCTACAATTTGGATGTCCATTATAAGAGGAAAGCTTAAATTTCCCCATCTCTTTACAATTTAGTAATACAACAAGGTAACATGTGAAAAGTCAATTTCTTTTTTACACAAGAGTTGTAGACTTAATTGGAGGCTAATTAATTAATCTGACCCAATACCCAATTCAGAATATACAACTGATAATTAATCCGCTAGCTTTGTTTAAATTATTTCAGGTTAACCTACTATTCTCTAAGACTGCCCCCACCCACACAGACAAGCAAGTCACTAGAATATAAACTGACTTTTGACTTTCATTCTTCACCTTATGATAAATTCTGTGTGTGTCTTGCAAGATTCCCACAAAATAAGCAACATACATTTTTATTAGACTAAACTACAAGTTACTTAAACATGGAACTACAAAGGAAAGAATGAGTCAGATGGACAGGGGTGTCACTGCTCAAGACATATTTCAACATATTTAGAAATCTTTTGCTCCTCTCTTTAAAAAACCTTAATTATTAAAAGCAAAATAAACAAAGCTTCTTGATGGATCTACCTATAATTAAAAGGAAAATGTTTCAAACCTGCATTAGGAGAAAAATAATATCAGATTCATGATGTTTTAAAGAGATCTAGAAAATAAAAAAGGTCATTAATTGGCACTGCTGGAAGCACCCTTTCATTTCCAAGCTCACCTTTTCTTTGGCTAAAAATTAAAATGCAACAAAATAAATTCTGGTACATTTTACTGTAATTGTATTGTCCTTTTCAAAAAAAGTTCATGCATCATTTGTGATTATTGTCCTATTAATTTAAACCATGGGGTTAGAAAAATATAACATCTATACTATTCACAATAGGTGGAAGTGCTTAATTGAACTCTAACTGACCTCAACAGGAGTTGGACCAAGTTAAATTATATTTGGATGGGAGACTATCAGGAAATCCCAATTTTGCAGACTAGACTGGGACCTCCCCCCCCCCACCCCCATAAAAACAACAACAACCCAATTCCAAAAGTGGCAATGGCAATTGGTTTCCATCAACTACCAAAAAACTACATGAAACTCTAGGAAATGAGCTTGATTTGAGAGCATCTGTTTTCATTTTTTTTCTCACCTGCTCTTCAACAGGTTCTCTTCAGAGAGATAGGTCACTCCAGACAGCTGAGCTTCTGGCATATATGGAAGGCAAGCCTCCTACTAAGGGAGTAGGGAAGAGTGCTCTGTACATACCAAGAAGTACTTATATTTATTTATTTATATCCTGCCTTTATTATTTTTGTAAATAACTCAAAGACAGTGAACACACCTACTACCTTCTCCTCCTATTTCCCCCACAACAGCCCTGTGAAGTGAGTTGGCTTGACTGCCCAAAGTCACCCAGCTAGCTTTCATGCTTAAGGCAGAACTAGAATTCACATTCCCCTGGTTTCTACCCTGGTGCCTTTACTACTAGACTAGACCATATTTTAAATTATTTTTGAACGGGTAGTGACAGCAAATGGTTAAAGCAGGTTTTGCAAGAGTTAAGTCTTTTTATTTGCTGATACCACTGCAGTTCAGTACATGTAAACATTCCAGCATGACAAATCTAATTACAGGTTCTTGCTGGAGCAGTTCTGTAGCATACAGAATCTTAGTGTTAAACTGTAGAAGTCAGCTTGCAAATAGACTAAAGGAACAGTTTGGGTGGAAGCGAGGGAAACAGAGTTATAGACTTTTTTATTTGCTTGCATAGCAGCCCTGTGAGACAGTGAGTTGCTCTAAAACACATGGTTTGTTCATTCATCTAAGCAAGAACTTGACATATGGGCCCCCAACCTAACATCTGCTATTATGAAAGTTTCTCAGAATTGGTACTGCCAGTAATAGAACCAACTCTTCTGGGTAAGATAGACCGATACAGACAAACCCTTTTACCTCTCAGCATATTCATTTATGGAGAAAACACAGGCACAATTAAATAGCATATATGTCCCTGTCAGATAACAGAATGCAGGCTGTTCATTGTGGTTTCCTGAGTTAAAAACTGTAGATATACTTCCTTAAAAAGATTTTTTTAAAAGTTGGGTTGTGTGTTAGAGGGTGTATGGACAGCAATTGCTGTGTGAACTGAAAAATGTGGAAGCTGAAACAGGGATAATCAGCATGATCTGGTAAACGAGGGTGCTGCTTCTTCCCATCTCCCTCTGAATGGGGAACTGGCTAGATAGCTGCTTGAGTAGTTATGTTTGGCAGAGTGTAGTGAGAGCAAAGGACTTCTGGATGTATGTCATGGTTGAAGGCTGCAGGGAACATATGCCTAAAGTCTTTGGATCATGACAGTACAGTATACCGCTTGAAAGGGTACAGGAGGTTCTATAGGATTGTAAGATTTGTGATCTTATAAGAACAGATGACAAATTATTTTATTTATTTAAAAATCTTAATCACCTAATAGCCAAAGTTCCCTGGACACTTTACAATAAAATACACTGAACAATTCAGTTTGAATAAAAACATCAACAGTAATATCAAATAAAATGGAAAATGAAATATCATATAGACTTGATAGAAGCAAGACAGTATCATCTAAAACCATGGGAATTAAAAACAATTAAACTACATTTAAAAGGCAGTTAAAAAGCCTGGGGAAATAGGTCTTCAACTGGTACTTGTCAGCTCCACTAAATAGCCCAGTCAATGAAATCAACTCCCTAGGGTGTCTACAACTATTTTTATTGAGACTGGTTAGAATAACAGTGACATACAACTCTGTTTTTTCTGTACCTCTCTCTAGTTTAGTGAATTAAGGAGGTGTCCATCTCAGCTGTTTCTGAATATTACATGGATGTTCTGGATTTTAAAAATACCTTAGCCCCTCTTACCTTGGTCTGCTGATCTTTCTCAAGATCATTTTCCTTATTCTCTAGAGCACCAGAATGAGACCAATGTGGGCACTAGGCAAAATACTCCCGCATCCTTATTATTGTCGTGTCAGTTGAATATTTGTTTCTTTTTGGAGCAATTTTCTTTCCTGTTGATATCTTCTTTACTAAAAGTAAATTTTCTTTGCACAGTGTAAATTTAAATGTTGCTAAAGAAAATGCTTTATGTTGATTGGCATCAAATAATTATCTTACAAGTCTTATCTTTCTTTCTAGAATCATAGGAATGCTTTGTACAACTTGATAGACAATAGCTAGGCTGAAATATTGTGTAAGGCATAATATCTAATCATGATTTATTACAGTGGTGGGGCACATCTGCCTGCCCAGCATGGCCAGAATTTAGTGGTAAACTGATCCAATATTGGCACTGCAATATTTTGTGCTTTTGTTTTAAAATTAATGGGAGGATTGGGAGCAGGGGGATTTGAGGAGAGCAAAGTACTCCCATTTACTTAACACCCTGAAAAATAGCTATCGTTTTATAAAATGCATAATTAAATTTGGTTTTTAGGAAACCACAGACAGTAAACTGCAACTGTCATACCAGGAATTCACATTACTGACAAGTTCATTCCACCCAGTGTGCGATGAATGGCTTTGAGAGGTGGTAAATGCCAAAATTAATGTTAACTCTCAGGAAAGTTCATGAGTAAAAGTATGGATTAAAACTCATTGTCCTTTTCAGGAAGTTTTTGTTTTAACCAGCTGGGGCACCTGTGTCATAACACTTGAAACTGATAGGAATTTCCATATAAATGTGGTTAGGATTGTAACTGTAAGCATGAAGATGCAGCCAGTACTTTGTGCACATCAACAGCAAGTTTGTGCACAAGCAAAAGAATAAAGGAACCTCTCAGTGAAGGATGCTTTTTGATCCAAAACTTTTCAGAAGCCTTCTTCGAGTAAAACTTTTGGATGGTAGTTGTCAGCTTGATGTGCAAATGTTTAGGTTTGTTTTTCCTCTCTTAACTTGTATGCAGTGACTAGAAATTTTAGACAGTATAGAATTTTATTCCGTCAACCCAACAGAATGTTGGAAATAGATTGTGGATGCTGGTTCTGCCTGCCTGTCTCCTTGAAAGCTTAACAGAATAGGATCAAATGGTTGTGTGGGAAGAAGCCAGCTTTAGAAAAAATGTGTTTGAAAATGGATCTGTGCAGAGAAAAAAAAATCCTCCAATTTTCCTCAATTTATCCTTATGGAAGAGGCAGTTAGGCAATAACTTAGCATGTTGCTGACTGTTCCAGTCTAAGACATTTCCCATCAGATGACCTCGAGATGCACATATGCAGTCTGCCTGTGCTTCCCAGTGTACATCAATAAATGAAATCACAACATGTTATTTTGTTATTCAGAAGAAAATAGAAACACTCCCACTGCTGGTAAAGTGATTGGAACAATTCCAGCAGTTGTGCACTACATATTTCCAATTTATTTTACAAAATAACTAAAAATTGGGAATTGGGAAATGTGGGTTGAGATACAGGAGCAAATAATTTCACTTTTTATTTTGATCATTATATTCCTGAAAGGAAAGGTGCTTTCTCCCCCCCCCCTCTCTAGCATGTTTAGGATGTGAGATATCTGAGGAATATGAGTGGGCAGGATTGCACTTTCACTGTTTTTCAATATCCTAATCATGGAAAGCAGGAAGGCTAGGGTTAGGGCTATACATGTTTTTAAATAACTCCATTGTTCCTGTACCTAATGATTTTCCCAAGGGTAGAAACATTACTCTGCCCACAGAACAGAGTTTAAGCCCAGGTTACAACTTTTTGAATCTGTGTGACATTAAAAGTCAACTGATTGTAGCTTAATAACAAAGATGGAAAATATTAGATACATTAAAGGCAAAGCATCCTTTGAAGAACATTGTTTTTAATTAGCCTATTTTTAGAAACACAAAATAACTTGAGTGCTTAGTGCAATAATGGAAATATCCAGTACTTCCAGTTCATATTTCCCATTGTCAGTGTTTCTCAACTTCAGCAATTTTAAGATGTGTACACTTCAACTCCCAGAATTCCCCCAGCTTGTTCATTGTTGTTTCTTTGTCTGGTCATTGTCCTGTTCAACATCCTGGCTGGGAGAATTCTGGGAGCTGAAGTCCTCACATCTGTAAGGTGCTGAGGTGGAGAAATATTCACATTGTTCTGTTCAACCTTCTGTCCTGCAACCCAGCATGTTGTGCTGTTTTCTTCCAACTCTATGTCCTAATACATCCTAATGTGTAGACTGGCTATATATGTGTTTGGCATTGCCTGCTAACGGAGAGTTCTGAAGTTTGTATCAAGGAAACTCAATTTCAGGAGTTGGCATAGAAGGTTTTGCTATTAATGGCAGCATCTCAGAAGTGGAATGTTAGACAATTATCAATACTTTTGATCGTCAGCAAAATAGGTGTGGGAGACTAGAAAAAAAATGAAGGGTGTACTAAAATGTGAATCTGTGAAGCTGAGTAAAAATATTGACTGCAAACCAATGTGACTGCATTGGTTTGCAGCATCCTCCCCCCCCCCCC
>JANHFL010003307.1:58052-78751 GCA_032468155.1 Oxyrhabdium leporinum
GCGCAGGAGTGGGGTCACCCGGACAAACCGGGAAGATCCCATAACCGCCCGCGCGGCCGCATTCTGCACCAGTTGAAATTTCCGGATGCTCCTGTTAGGGAGCCCCATGTAGAGGGCGTTACAGTAGTCCAAGCGGGATGTGACCAAGGCAAAGGCATCAATTCATAGCGCACAGGAGAAGGCCATGTAAAAGCACTCTTGTATTTTTACCAAGAAAATCCCATACGAATACGAAATGGTTGACAACATCGCGCAGGATAATGAGCCCCTAAGGTTGGATGGCATTCAACATGCTGCGGCCGAAGAGCTGAGCATCTTTCAAAGTACTAATGGTGTTTATGATTGTGGCTAGAACAAAGCCTTTGAGACATAGGGTCTCTGATGTTGCCGTTCAGGACAAGAAAAACTGAAGCTGCAAAGACAGAATGAAAGAAGCATGAATACCGGAAAGCTCAACACAGTAAAAAAATGGAATGAAAAAAACTACAAATAAAGATCTTAGACATCAATAAATTGAGATGGGCTGAGTGTGGCACCAGCCGAGATTCCTGGGCAGGAAAGGGATTGAGGGGCAGCAGTTGTCATTTGGGAGTCTCTGTTGGCCTAGGTCAGGGATGTCAAACTCAATTTCACTGAGGGCTGCATCAGGGTTGTGTTGGACCGGGGGGGGGGCATGGCTGGGGGGAGGGTTGCCAGCTCAACATCACTTGCGTCAGGGGCACCTGCAGGGGCCTCCTGCAGTGCTCTGCCAGTGAAAATGGATGCAGCCTCCCAGGCTCCATTTTTGCTAGCAGAGGCACCATGGGTGATCCTTTGCTGTTTCCAGGGCGGCCCCGCAGGCCAATTCTAAGCACCCCTGATAAAAGTTTGAGCTTGATACCCTTGGCCTAGGTAAGTTCATGGCTGATCTCAGAATAGTAGCCACATGTTGAAACTATGAATGTCTGGATATGGAACAACAGGGCTTACGTGAACCTTGGTGAGATGGAGTGGCTATGGGTAAGAGGCTCCTCTGTAGCTGAGGGTTTACCATTTTTGGTCCTGGATGGGATTGCATTGCCCCAGATGGATCCCATGCCAATTCTTGAAGTCCTCCTGGACTCTTAACTAGCAGTCATGGTTAGGAGAGGCTTTGCTCAATTTTGTCTTGTGTGCCAGTTATGCCCTTTCTGGGATCAAGAAGTCCTTACTTCAGTCATATATCTGGGTCATCTCCTATATGGATTATTGCAATGTGCTCTACATGGGACTACCCTTGAAGAATATTTGGAAGTTGCAACTTGGCTATCACTTTTAAAGCTCCTCATGGCATGGGACCAGGTTACCTGAGGAACCATCGCAACCCAATTATATCACCCCATCCTATCTGATTAGGTAGGGAGGGTATGTTGTGGATCCCATCAGTTAAATAATTCTGACTAGATCCAGGAATAGTGCCTTCTCTGCCATTGCTCCCACCCTTTGGAGCACCTTACCCCAAAAGTGAGTTAAGGCCCTACTCTTCTGGCTCTCAGAAAAGGGGTCAAGACCTGGCTTTGCCAATTGACATGGGGATCATAGAGTGATATGCAGCTTTGAGGATAGTTGATATTGTCAGGACGTTCTCTCCACCTTAACCCCTTAACTTTTAATATTTAACGCTGATATTTTAAATTCTGCTTTTATCCATGTTCTTATTTATGCTTTTATATTATGACATCTTTTTAATTTTAAACTGCCCAGAGTCACGTAGATGGCTTGGGAGATTTAGAAATGTGATGAATAAATAAGGAAAATAAATAAGAAGCCAACCTATATTCCAGAACCAAAAAAAGAGACTTAACAGAGTGTGCAAACTATCCTACAATATCTTTAGTTTCACATAGTAACAAAATAATGCTTAGGGTCATCCAATGCATACTAGACTCCTACAAGGAAAAAGAGATGCCAGATATTCAAGTTGGCTTTAGAAAAGACTGAAGAGCCCAAGACATTATTGCCAACTCACACCGGATACTTGAAAAAGTCAAAGAATAAATACCAAAAAGAAGTCAGTACGTGCTTCATCGATTATAGAAAAAGCCTTGGATTGTGTCAGTCATGTCAAGCTGTGAAATGTGCTCAGAAAATTAAGAATCTCAGAACATCTCTTTGTCCTCGTGAGAAATTTATATTCGGGTCAGGAAGCCAGAAGCCAGAACAAGGAGAAACAAACAGGCTCCAGGTTGACAAAGGAGTGTGATAAGGCTGGATACTCTTCCCTTATTTATTCAGCCTACATGTGGAATATATATTAAGGGAAGCTGAATTGAAAGAAATAAGCATGGAAGAAGAAACATCAATAGCCTGCACTATGTTGATGATGCTACCCTGATAGCTGAAAATGCAAGCCCTAGAATTAAAAGTCACAGTGAAAAATGTGGGGCTAACGTTAAATATAAAAAAGACCAAATTACGTAATGACAACCGATAGAGCGATCAGCCTTTAGAATCGACGTTGAAAATATTGATGTGGAAGATAGCTTCTGCCCTGTTAGGATCAACTATCAACAATAAAGGAACAAGCTGTGAAAAAATAAGCACCCCAGAGACCAGCATTTGGTAAAGATATTTACCTTGGTAGAGATATTGAAATGCCATGAGGTATCTAACATTGGCAGAAACACGCAAGCTATGCTATTCCTTGGGACACTCTATGGAAGCGAAAGTTAGACTTTAAACACGCAGGATAGGAAGAGTATTGATGCTTTTGATCTGTGATGTTGGAGAGGACTCACGAGAATATTTTAGACAGTCAAGAAAACAAACTGATGGATCATTAAATAAATCCACCCACAGTTCTCACTTTGAGGCACAAAAGATCAGGCTCAAATTATCCTATTTTGGATCCATTATGCAAAGACCCAGCTCTCTGGAGAAGAGTGTAATGCTAGGAAAGGGAGAAGGAAAGAGAAGAAGAGGACAACCAGCAACAAGGTCAATGAACTCAATTACAGAAGTGATAAATGCATCATTGAGCCGTGGTGGTGCAGTGGTTAGAGTGAAGTACTGCAGGCTACTTCTGCTGCCTGTCGGCTGCCTGTGATTTGGCAGTTCGAATCTCACCAGGCTCAAGGTGGACTCAGCCTTCCACCCTTCCGAGGTGGGTAAAATGAGGACCCAATATTGTTGGGGGCAATAGGCTGGCTCTGTAAACCGCTTAGAAAGGGCAGTAAAGCACTATGAAGCGGTATATAAGTCTAAGCACTATTGCTATTGAGAGTCCTGAAAGAACAGGTTAAGAATAGCTCATCTTGGAGAATATCTGTTTATGTGATCACTAGAAACTGAAAAAAAGGTTGATAGCATATAATCAATCAGTCAATCAATACTTTCAGGATACAGAAGCTGAGTTTGGTCATGGAAGTGATGTTGATCAGGGATGGCTTTAGCCTACAAGTTTAAAGATTGTAGGGATGGAAAAAGTGATTCAATCAACATTTGGGTATCTTTGTGCTTGGACAAAGGAAAAGTGGGATCTCGCTATTAAAAAGGGTGGCAAGATAAATAATCTCATAGCACCACCAAGTGATCACTAATTTTACATAATTCTGTAGGATAAATTGGAAGATTTCATCCAGTCTGCGAAATCCACAGCCAATAAATCCACAGCCAATAAACGCTAGAGTGATAGGAAGATTGAATGAAGTAGACTATGAGAAACTGCTATTTCCACTCCCAGTTGGCATTAGCTGTGTGAATGGGGGTTTCCCTCCCTCTTTTGCAGAGACATCTGTGGCATCTGTAAAAAGCAGTTAGGTGATCATTTACCCTGGGGAGTGATATGGTGCCATTTCCATCACACTTGGCCATTGGAAATGTCCTAAAACATTAAGAACAGGGAAGTGATTGACTTTGTTTTCTATTTCCTGTCTCCACCATCTGTTCTTTTTGTGTTGTATTTCTGAGATCACCCACATGACAAAAGGAGCAATGTTTCAAATCGTTCTTAAAAGGAAATATGGAATTTGGAAATATATGCTGAGACACAAAAGGGTGTGCAAACTGTTCAAAAGAAAAAAAAATGTGATCAGACATTGTAAGGAAATCTATAGGAATTTGAATTTCTAATACTGAATAGATTGCAAATCACTCTGCAAATTACTTTGGAATTTCCAACTTGATTATTAAGAGAGAAGGGAGAAGCACACCTTGCGTAAACCTATCGTCAAGGGCTGTAAAATGCCCCCGTGTAACAAGCTATTGATTTGGTCAGCTGGTGATAGGCATTTATTGTTCTTGGCAGCTTCCCCCCCCCTCACCTCCACCTCGCTTTCATTGTGCTTGGGTATTATCGAGGGGCTGCCTGTTTGAGAAACCATCTTTTTTTTGGGTGCCTTGAGTCAGCTTTATTGATCGGCACTCTTGACCCAAGCACAAAATTGACAGCAATGCTTGCTCTATGGAAAATTTGCAGTAGGGAAAGGAACTGCCATATTCTAGCAATTTGAGCATTATTCTTCCTGGAGAAGAACGGTACTGAAATCTGCAGTCCAGCAAAGAGGTGCTCCTCTCCTTTAATTGAGATAAATCTGACTTTGTGCAGGCAAGTAGTGCTACACAAAACCAACGCTTAGGGACTGAATCAATCAAGGCAGTTGATCATCTCTGCTGATTTTCCTTTGGCTCTTAATTAATTTGCAAGCAACTTGTGAACTTATTACGAGTGCTGAGGAGTGCACTAATAAACTCCTGGCTCCCTGCTGCTTTAGTACTTTGTATTGATTGATGACTGCCTACAAGATCCCTTCTGATTGTTCTTGGGCACCCCGCCTTCATCCCAGCCACACTTTCTCATTTCATCTCTCTCTTTCTCTCTCTCTCCCCCCCCCCAGCAATTGCCATTTCCTGGTCTCAGGTAGCATTTCAAGCAAACAAGAATCAAGGGTTTTGAAAGATTGCTACTATGTTTGGGATTCCCACTCCCGCTCTGCAATTGAATCCCCGGAGAAGTAGTTCACCAAGCAAGAGGCAAGTATTTACCCCCTTCCTAAAGCTGTCTGGTTTGTCTGGAGGAAGGAGAGAGAAAAAAACAACCCCCAAACCAAATTAAAAACCAACCCAAATGATAAACTGTTGTGCCATTGTCTGCGCATGCATCAATTTGCTACATCCCGTCAGCGCTCTGATCCATGACTAGTCTTTCAAAAGTGTAGGTAGACTGGTGGATTGTGCCCCAAGATCAGAAAAAAATAAGCAATAACAAATGTTTTCATAGACATAATTTCTTCCTTTGTTTCCCCCTCCCCTGCCCCTTTAAAAAATATAGTTCAAAATCTTGTGACATGAAAAGCTCCTTTCTCTTTTCTGATGCTAAAGCCCTGGCACTACAGCAGCACAGACCCAAGCTCTCCTCAAAGCACCTTACAATCCCTGAAGTTCAGTAATAAGAGCTGAAGGAAGGGGCAACATTCGCTGCTCTGTGTTTTTTTTTTAATCACTCATATTGGCAATTGTTGGAAGTGAATTAAGGTAGATCACTTCTCAAGGCCCATGAGGTGCGGGGAAGAGCTTGGAAGAAGTAATCCTAATCAAGCCCTCTTTTATGCCAGAAACAAACAAACAAACCAACAAAAAACAAATTTCCCAGCCGTGATTTGGAAGGAAGAAGACCTCCCAACAGTTGTAAGGGGGGAAAAAACCACCATAGAGTCCTGTTATTCCTCAAATGGCTGACATACTGAGCCATCAATATGACACTGCAGTTCTACTATGGCTATTGTATGTAGCCCTATTTATGTGTACATATTTCTGTTGTACAAGGCCGAGGCTTTTGAGAACTTTAACTTCTCAGAATTTATTCAGTAATTTTTTTGAGAGTACGGATTAACTTCAAATTTTCTAATATAGCTTTATAGTCATGAGTGCAGACAAATTGTCTGTCTGTCTCTGCCTCTCTAGTCTATCTATCTATCTATCTATCTATCTATCTATCTATCTATCTATCTATCTATCTATCTATCTATCTATCTATCTAAAAAGGGACTGTACCTTGATTTTTGTGACACTATAAGCAAACTTATTTGAGGTAGGTAAATTTTAGAGCTATGAATTTTAATTTACAAAGACCTTTGCTCTTAAATAAACCTCGTCCAACCCAAAAGCAGATTTCCTCCTTTGAATTATGTGGACTAGATCCTTCCGAGTATCTACCTAAATAGTTTCCTCTCACCAACAACACAAATGGGACATGTCATTCCACAAATGAACATTAAAATTTGTTCAGAGAGGAATGAGCTTGTGGATGGATTCAGACCTTGAGATTAAGTGGGCTTCTTATCACTTGATATCAGTCTTCTGGCCCTTAGATTTAGGCTGAACGAAGCCAGCTGAAATTTTTTTAAAACCTGGATCTAGATTTTTCTTTATGAGTTTACAAAACACTCTACGTGTCCTAATGCTCACATTGCAGAAAGGGATCATAAAAATATTTAACAGCATATCATATTTAATGAACAGGGTTCCGTTGGCCTAAAGTAAAACAGTTCAAACAAAAAAGAAGAGAAACAGGTAGTTTAGAACCAACAACTGAATTGAATTGCATTGGATTGAAATGAATTTGAAACTGCGGTTTTCCACCTCAGCATTAGCGTCTACATTCAGGTTTTACAACAGGAACGGATCTACAAATAAATCAAGTTAAATTGAGCTTTGATTTCTCCAGAAGATTTAGAAATGGCGTTCTGCCAATGCCAGCAATTTTTTTGTCTTTCCTGGTACTGAGAGGCAAGACCAGGATATGATTTGATTGATGTTTTCTCTTTAGGCAGGTGTTGAAATGATTATTATTTGTTTCCATTTTTAACACTACCCTCTCACCTTCTATTTTATCCTCAAAACAATTGCATGAGATCAGCTAGGCTTTGACAAGCCCAAGGTCACCCAGATAGCTTTACAATTCAAGAGAAATATGAACCAGGTCAGAGCAATTCTTTTCTGACTCTTTAACCAGCATTGTTCTTCTTTTGTCTTTTACTTTTAGTGAGACGGGAGGAGGGAGAAGGGGAAAAAAGCATAGAGCACACACCCTTTATATAATAAATGAAGAATTATTCCACATGTATATGTGTGTGTGTGTGTGTGTGCACGTGTGTGTATGTATAAGAGAGAAAGAAAGAGATTGCTCAATAATAAGAGATATTAAATATATAGATTGCTCAATAATAAGAGATATTAAATATATAGATTTGCATTTGCTATCCAGATTTTTAAGTAGTTCTCAAACAGGATTTTAAGGAATTAAATGCTAGTTGGAATACAGAAAAGGAGATTCAATGATTAGTTGATTGAAAATGAGTGAGTTTCTAATGCAGTAATAAAAAAAATGCAATGTCCTTTTCCTTTGTCCTCCTGTTCGTATCTCAAATATTTAATCCTTTCACTTATAAGCAGCACTAAATGTTCCCATTCTAAGAGAGTTTATTAGTAAAATGTATTCTTAAACTTATTCTTAGTAAAATTTGCTATTCATTAACCCAGGAAACAAGGTACTCCTTTTGGTGTGTATGTGTGTGTGTACGCATGTTAATGCATTCATACATATTTGATATTCTTTTCATTCATTCATTCATTCATTCATTCATTCATTCATTCATTCATTCATATATATTAAGGGTATAAACTATGCTCCCCAATTCAATTTAATAGAAGATGAGCTAGCCATATTTGTTGTTTTTTCATAATAATCCATTTAAAAACAGTTGCATCATCTGAAAAAAAAATTCTAATATTCTCAACCCAATAAGCTGTTGTTTCCAAGTTGTCAACTGCCAGGAAAAAAACACCTGATTTCGACAAAAGAATATTTTTCTTGCATTTTTGAATTAGATTGTTCTGAGAAAGCAATTAGTTATTTGGCTCGTTTTATACAAAACAGTTCATTTTAAATGACACATATTTACAGCATGCTTTGGTCTTCACTTCTTAATGCCACTCTCAAACAAACCACTTTAGAACCCATGGTTTACTGGAGCAATCACATGTTAAATACTTCTCCAACAAGAAAGAATTTAGAGCTGCATTCACTCACCTCAAATCTTAGCACCAAAAATGATGGTCAGTATTAGCTTTTTGCAGAAAACAGACCGTGTTCCCTAGAAACGGTTCTGATAGATTGTATTTAAATCACAGAAGATATTTCTGTCCAATAAATTGTTCACAAACTGTAGCTGAGATACTATATCAAAAGTCCTATGCAAAGTCCTATATCAAAAGTCCTATGCAAAGAAAATGAGCATTATATGAGCTCTAGGTTGGATTGGTGGACTCTAAAACATCTTGTAGTTCATTTCACAAAACCCTTAAAAATTCACCACATAAAATAACACAGTTAAGAGGGGCCAAAGAGTTCAACTCCCAACTCAATGAAGAAATCCATATTAAAGCATTTCTGTCAAATAGCTGTTAAGCATCAGCTTCAAGGGGAACATTCAATGAAGAGGAACCCCCATCTCTTAGAGTAAGCAGTTCTTCTGATAAACTGCTTTACGGTTAAGAATGTTTCCTACCATTCAGTCAGACTGTAACTCAATATCATATATACAGTACCCATTTTACATTAAAATCTCCTCCTGAAGAAGACTTGTATTCCCATTTTCACCGGCACAACAGTGATAGCTAATGTTTTAAAATATCTTTGATGCATATAAGCTTCTGATGAAATTTCTGCTATTTTATTAGTGTTTTTAAAAGCCTATTATTAGTCATTCCTCCCTTGCCACTCACTGCCTGCTGTTTGTCTTTTCTTGAAATAAAAGTTTTGTTTATCAGTCCATGAACTCTCAAAAGGTGAGTTGTGAATTCCCAGGGGGTGGGTGGTGGGGGTAGGAATGTGGGTAGAAATAAGAGATCAGATTTTTTTTTTTTTAATTGTAAAGTGCAAGCAAAATATAAACTCTGTCAAAACTCCCTTTGCGTTTGACTCTTAGTTTTGCTTGAGCTAGCAGTGAGTGGTTGGAGCTCCACAATGTTTGAGAAGCCCTGTGACGTGCAGATTAAAATATAGTTATTATTATAGCTAAAATTTATTTTTTGCCCGGCTGTATCTGCCATGAAATAATTAGATTTATTCATGGAGGGAGGGAGTGGGCTCACATAAATTCATTAAATATTTTAGAGGTTCGTGATTCTAAAAAGTTTGAAGAGCTCAATATTAATCCCTTCCCTTAGGAAAAAAAATGTTTTTGCAAAATCTATATTGCATATATTTTTTTCTTTTTTTTCCCCCCTAGCCCAACCCATTTTTTTTTTCTTTTCCTATTTCTTAGGAAATAGGAATCCAGGATTCACCTGGATTCAAACAAGAAAAGTAATATCAAAGTAACATCAGTAATATCAAAATAAGTGGTTTCTTGAATAAGCATTGATGAAGTCATTTCCTCCAATGGAGCCATTTTCCTTGGAAAACAATGTCATGCTGCTGAAGTCCTGAAATGAAACATCTATTGAAGCAATAGGTACAAATATTTTTCACTTTTCTTCATTCTATTTAACTTTCTTTCTATTTTCCCAGCAGGTATTAAAGTCAGTATCCAAAATCCTGTATATGACACCATCCTCGGTCCTTGGTTCCATAGCAGGAAGGATGCGCTAACTGGCCCTTCATCCTCCGTGGCTCTAATGGACTCTAAGTCATGTGGGTGTCCCTTGTACCAGTCTAGCAGGCTCACCATGGCAGTTATTAGTCCTTCAATATAGGGTGGAGACAGTTCCCTCCCGTACAAATCTTAATTCAGAAAGTCTTTGCTTGTGGCTTACATTTAGGTCAGACATGAAGATGTTGTGCCAGAGAAGTTCTAGGCAAATGCATTTACAGTGCCTTAAGGAAGACTCACTGTCCATTGGTCACAGCAGTATCCAGGTTTAATATCCTATTAGTACATTTCCTAAAAAATGGGCTGGGTTCAGAGCTCCTTAAAGATGTTGTCCCAGGTTGAGTGGGGACTTAAAAATTGGTTCGCAGACATAGTCTGATAGTTCAATCATTGCATAATTCTCACTTTTAAAAATATGGCCTATATAAACAGTCTTGAAAATTTGATGGATTTTTCAAATTGTAAATAATTACAGCTTTCTACCTGTACAGAAGAAGACTTTTAACTCTGCATGGTTCCTCTATTGGACTCCATCCATGTTCCTTGGATTTATAGGACTCCTGGAACAGAATAGGAAGAGGTAGAATGGGCTATCGTCAAGAGGTGCCACAAATAGAAATGTTTACCATCAAGACACTAAGTATATTGGCTATAATCCTTGGTTTATGCAATTTAACATCTTAAGCAATCACTTCATGGTGGTTTTTTTTTTAAAAATGTTGCACCCAGCGTTATTATTCCCCTTTTTATTTTTCAGTCTTTCTTAATTTCAGCTTGTCACTCTGTTTTCTAGAATCTTCTAGAATTCTGATATTTTAATTTCCGTAATAACACTCTGTTATTGCATCATCTCAGATTATTGTTTATTCATTTCCGATGTTGTCAGACGATGAGTTAGCTACACTGTGATCTACCTTAGAACCTGTCTGAACTAAGGAACTGGATACTTAGGTTTTAGTGCAGCCGTATAATAGATTCATGTTTGGTCTTTGGCAGGTTGGCTATTATTCTTCTGCCATAATTTCCTGCTTGTCATATCAGAATAATATACAGCCTGTGCAATAAAAGTTTATCGAACACTTTGACTCAAACAGCTAAATAAAGAAAAGGAATATTCCCCACTGACATCCGAGTAGAAAACTCCAAGCCCTTTTTAAAATAAGTCAAATGAAAGAAGTTGAATCAGAATTATTTTTTTTAACCACTTGGCCGCTGTTAATCTGAACTCCGCCTTGACAAGAGCCATTCATTTTTATTTTATTAAATCATGTCAAACATACCATTTCTAGCTAAGTCCCCTGATGGTACCAAGAATCTAAACTGGGAAATATAGGGGTGGCAGCTGACATGCTACTCTTAATTTGTGGCAAACGGGGGTCGGGACCTCATAGGAATAAAGACTTTGATTCCAGTTAATTGATATGTGGCTGCTACAGATTTGCTACTCTTTATGTGGTAGCATAGATATACTGAGGCACACTGTACAATAGCTATTGCCTCATCACAATAAGTAGGCTTTTCTGGGTACATTAAGCTCTTCAAATTTGAAACCTTTCTCCTTCTTCTGTTCCTTTTGACATTCATATAATGCTGGCATCATTCTTTCCTGGCCTTAGAACTTAACAGTAACGTAGCAGTAAAAAAGAGAAGGAAAATGAAAGGTTCATTAGAATTGCAGAATTGTGAAGTTGGAAGGAACCGCAAAGATTCAACCAGAGTCCATCCTTATGCAATTTGCAAGAAAACAAATGGCTCGTCCAGATTCTTAAACATCTCCAGGACCGTCCATGTTTATAGGCAGACAGTTCCCTCCCGTACAAATCTTAATTCAAAAAGTCTTTGCTTATGGCTTACATTTAATATATGTTGCGTTATTGGGAAGAAGTACAAACGTTTTACAAGTAGACCACCTATTCAGAATATAACAAATGGTTTAATTTTAACTGTCATGAATATTGGTAATCTTTTCTTGTGATCTGTCACATGCAGATGTTTTCAACATGTAATTTCATGGATGTTGGTTTCTAAATAGGATTATCTTGCTAAATCCCATAAGAACACAACTAAAAGGCATTGCTTGATTTTAGAATCATTTTGATCAGTTTCTAAATTCTCTCAGAATTTTTTTTTGATACAGCCTTAATATTTCCATTGGGTATGTTTTGTGTTTTGATAGAGACTATATTCAAGAACTGGCATCACATTTTAACTTGGCATAAGAAAATATACCCATCACTCACCAAAATAATCCAAAAAGAGAGGAGATAGATGATAAATATAAATAGACAGACAGACAGACAGACAGACAGAGATATAGATGATAGAGAAAAAAACTGGTGATTATAGGCTTCTTAATACAGTTATATAAGGCTCATTTCCAGTTAGAACTAAATGAATTCATTCTCTAGTTCTGTTTCATTCTCATCCAAAGTTTTATTGGATGCATTTGTTTTTAAAATATGTACGTAATTGAAACCCTTCAATGACTTGAGCAGCAGGGATGCAATAGATGTTCTCCCCCCCTTGACATAATGGATCAAAGGGAATCTGGAATAGTGTCTCCGGAGGCAAATGATTCAGCAGATAACTTGCTCCTATTGATGTAATGGAGTTTAGTCAATTGTGTACTTTCTCTGCTTAAATAGGTCAGACTTGCTCTTCATGTGTAAGTAAATGCAGCATTTTCAGTGTCATCTCCTTTTCCCTGGGTAAAGACAGCAAATAAATATGGAAACGAGCAATGGGGGAAACCACTATGGCTGGACGTTATGCTAAGAAATGATTTAGAAGTGGTGCATTGCCCTTTGCAGAGGTCAGCTCTTCATTGCAACAGCTCAATTTCATGTTGGCACAGAACCCTAAAAGACATCAGGTTGTTTTTTTAAGAAACATCAGAAGAGCACTACATTTCGCAAGAGCCAGAGACCTTCTTCATCAACCTTTCTGAACCATGTGAAGGCCAAGAACACATGAGCATGTATAAGAAATAAACATCGGACTTGGCTCTTCTCAATGCTCTTCCATCCCTCCCCAAATCTGAGTACCTTATTCCTGTTGCTATAAAGTGTCAGCCAGCCCTTGTACACTGAACACACTTGTTTTATGCTAATGCTGTATTTTGATGCACTTTCCTTTTCTTGAGTACTTTGAAGGTTTCTCTAAGATCTACAAAACATCCCAGAAAGGTGGATTTGTCTAACAAGACATAAAAAAAAGCATAGCATTAGTGAAGTGCTTACTTCTATGTCCTAAGTACTGTATGGGTTATTATTCAGTATTTTGAATGTGACAGAAAGGAAAGAGATGCAGGCAAAGGTACAATTTCTATGTTATTTTCAGGCTGAGTACAAATCTATCCACAGTGTCCTTGTTCCCACACACGTGACTCAGATCCAGATCCAGCTAAATTTGTTTTTACTAGCAACTTTGGTAGCTCATAATCATGTCAAATGCATCGAATGTCACCACGTGAGAAATAGAGATCCGGTTCACCTTCTCCAAGAAAAGTTTAGTTTTCCCTGAATTCTTTCACAAGGAGATTCTGCATGACATGGCTATCTCCTTCCTCATTGGCCAGAGAGGCAGCACTGGGCGTGGCTTGGGTGGCCCAGTCACTCAGAGTTTGTGAAGTATTTTTTTCTGTGCATTGAGTTGGCAGTGAATTTTGTAAAGGGTGCTTTTTTTCAGCTTCTATTTCTCTCCCACTGTTTCTTGAAAGATTCAATAGGCAAAATGGATCAATTTCTTGGGTTTAAGCATTCCCATAACATGACTAATTGGAAGGAGTTGGTTTAACCCTGTGTATATATGAGTTTCTTTGGGGCTAAATTTAACCATCTGGGTCAATCAACTTCTTTCTGGTATTCTCAAAAGAAATGTTCTTGCTATTGACCCAGTTAAATGTGACATAGGAATAACTAGAGAGATTTATTGCAAAGCAGGCTTTCAGTCAGTGTCTGTTCAGCTCTTCATCCCCTATGTCATATAAGCTCTTAAAGTATATTTATACCTCCATACTTTAGCCAAGAGATATAATCAAAGACTATATTTATATTAACAAACAAACCCTTATTATGAAAGTTAACATTAGCAAATATCCAGGTACACAATAGATGTGGCCTGGTGTAGAAATAATTTTGCTGAAAGTCTGAGGCTTAAAACTGTTCCATTCTCCTCCCCCCACCCCCACAAAAAAGGAGGGTTTTTTTATATTGCTCATTCTTTAGACTGATTTTTCCAAGAGAAAAACAAATTATTGCCAATTTCAAATGATTTCCCTACAGCAACAGTGCAGCTGGACAATGCAAAAGTTTGTGGGCTCACCTTTCCTAAAACTACCTGGAGTAATCTCACGATTGAGCTGTCACCAGTCATTTGCAAAGTGATTTGTCTTCTTAGTCTAAAACCCTCTCTAACCTACAGTACACGTATCACCATGGTCTTCAGTTCAGACAGTAATTTTAAGGGTGGTTTAGATCCTTTCCTGTAGGAGGATTTTTGTGTGAAAGAATTTTGTGGCATTCAAACCATAATTTTGCTCCATCATACATCTTCCTTCTTCTCACAAACTAGGACAAATCTACATATCTAGGCAGAGTTCGTTTGGTGGAATGTAGCCTGTCTTCCCAGGAGCCCTGGATTCCCATGGGCTGCATTCCAGAAGAGCAAGAGACATCGACGTTTAGATAGTTTGGTTGAGAGGAAGAAAATCAAGGCAACTCCTCCCAGAAGTACTTGAAGTTTATTTTTAAATGATGGAAGTAGTTTAGTTTGGCAAGCAAATAAAAGAAACTGCTTTGAAGTTACTCAGCATGCCTTTCTTGGTTTTGGGAACCTAACAGACTCAATGGAGAACATTCAGTTTACTATAGTATGTTCAAGTCAATCATTCTAGCCGGGAGGATCAGCAGGCAGGGTCAAAAAATCAAGATAGTCTCTCTTTTTATTGCGTATCACAATGCACGTGTTGTTGGCCAGGGCTTTAATCACATGGCTATTGCCACCATCTTGATTATTTTTTTTAACACTATTTCTGTGAATACTCCTGATTTTGGCTTGGCTTGATAGGTAATGAAAATAATTAAACAAAGGTAACAGTATTTGAATCCACTCTCAAACGTCCTTGTCTTGACCTGATGAAGTGCCTCCACAATATGATTCCAGAGGAATAATACCTAAGTTTAAACACTTTGTTCAGCAACACACGGCCTCTCAATTCTTCTTCATCCTTGCATTTTTTTCTGCCATTCTGAGGGATTTGGAATGGGTTTTCAGGCTGGTTGAAAGTTAGGGCATCATGCTTGCTCAGGAGTGAAAGAAGACTTACCAAAATGAGAACAAGAAAAATTCTAATGCTTTTTATGTTATAGATTAGTGTCTGTTACAACCGTTCCTACAAGGAAACAACAGTGTTTTCATAAGTGTTTTTGTCCGCAAAAGAACTTTAAAATGGGACTCAGGGAGCAGATGGGAAGGGGTGGGGCTTCGCAGAGTTACCAGTCACAGGGAACAGAGCTCTCCGTTCCTGTGCTGGCTTCTCCCTGTTTGTGGGCTCCAAAAGGAGCCAAAGCCGCCTTTGGGGGGGGGGGCGAAACTAAGGAGGGGAACTCTGAGAAGTCGCAGGAGAGATTGCAAAACTCTTGCTGAACCCCAGGGCTTTTTCCCTCTATGCCACAGTGAAGAGAAGAGGCAGTCTAAAGATGTCTGCCATGAAGCTGTGACAGTTGACGACCATCTAAGCACAGTGCAGGAGCAGACTTTGGTGAACAGCGTGTGAACTGGGTGAAAGGATATTTTCAGTTAAAATTTGACCCCAAACAAACTCAGGGGAACTATTTACTTAGAACTATTTGTTAAATGGTGAACAAGCATTTTGAAAAGTGATTAAATCGGAAGAAGATTTAAAGAGAGAGGGAAAAAAACATTCTTTAAATATACAGAAAATTAGACTCTCAAAGTGAGAAGACATGGTATTGAGAAGGCATTTTAAAATGCTGGAACTATGGATTTAAAAAAAAATTAATACTGCTTTTTCACTTGAATTATAATTTAAAATAATTAAAATAATTAAAATTAGATGTCCCAGTAATAACATTGTGAAGTAGAGTGCCATCTGCTGACGAGAGGAAAAATATACAAGCCTGGGAATAACCATGTGAAGGACTGTGAAAACAGTTGTTGGATTACATTTATCTACTCTAAGATCACTGGAGACTTGAATATTTAAATAAGATCCTTAATTAAAAGACCCCTGAATGTTATGTTATATGATTGAATTCATAAAAGTGATTTGAGAAGGCTTGGATAACCCCCTGGTCTATTTAAATGGATTTGACTGATTATCCATGAAATATAAAAAATTGTGATTTGTGTAACTCAGCCTTGAATCAATGGTTCCTGGACTTTTGGCTAAAAGTAGGATCTACTAAAATAAAATATGCAACACAAGGTGGAAATGAGTGGAATTTTAAACAAGATGCTGATATTCCAAAGCATTAAGGAATTTATACAGACATGACATAAGGTGACTGTGGAATTACTAGATGGCATAGATCCAGGGGTGGGCTGCTGGGGGTCATGGGTGTTCAGGAATACCCTTAGCGATGATTCTGTGGGGATCACCAAACCCCCAAATCCCACTCCTGGCTGGCCCCACCCACTCTGCCCCGCCCCACCTGCCCCTCCCAGGAGTCTCCATGCGGCCCACTGTGGATGAAGGTAAGTGCAGGGAGGGAGAAGAATGGGATTCCCTAGCATCCAGACCCCAGGGTGGAGGCCATTTTTGCTCTCCCAGAGGCTCCAGGAAAGCCTCTGGACCCTGGGGACAGCAAAAATCAGGCCTCCCAGAAGTTCAGGGAGACTGGAAACGAGTCAGTTTCCAGTCTTCCTAGAGCGTCTGGAGCCTGGGAGAGGTTGTTTTCGCTCTCCCACAGGCTCCAGGAAAGTCTCTGGACCTCAGGGAAGGTGAAAACGCCCCCCTCACCATGGTGCAGGAGGCCGTCAAGGCCATGCCCACCTTGGCCATGCCCACCCAGCAACCGGGCAGCAAACACCCCTGCATAGATCAAAAACTGGAAAATATTATACAAGGGACAATGAGCAAAGACCAGGATGTTCAGGAAAGGAAGGAACCAGCAGAAGGAATGGAGGAAAAAGCAGAACTGAGAAACCAGCAAAAAGAAGACAACAAGGAAAATATATCATCAAAATTAATAATGATTAAGGAATTTAAACAAGAGGAAAACAAGTTAAAAGGCTTAAAAAGAGAAAGGGAGAAACAAGAAGATATTTTGGGAAATGAGATAGGGGTTAGAACAGATAGCTTTAAAATTAGACAGTGGAAAAGGGTAGGGAGGAGCGAAAAAGTTGGATTGAACAGTCAGGATGCAGATGTAGATAGACTTAAAGATTCAATGGAAGAATATGGGAGACAAGTTAAAAAAAGAATAAGACTTAAGGTACTAATGAGGCCAAGAGACGATGGATAGAAAAAAGAGAGGGGGAAAAAAAAGATCATTCAAGAACATATTTTAACAAAAACATGTGTTAACATTAGAATTATATAGACTGGATAATTATTTTGTATGTACTTGATAGGCACTAGGATAATATTTTAATATAAATAGATATGAAGAGTGAGATATCGGAATTATGAATAAGAACTAAGCATTAATTGGAAAATTAGAGAATGAATGATGGCATTATTAACATGCCTAAATAATATAATTATTAGCAGTGAAATAAAAATTATTTCATTGTTTAATAAAATTAAACAATGAGTAATTAGATAATGAAAGAATATATTTTAATATAAGCATGTGTATTGATAGTAGAATCACATGGATTGAATGAATGGAAGGAATATGAATAGATCTACCCTATATGTTTAAATGATATTGTGATTGTTATTAGAATTGTATATTGAAACACTGAACAATGAAAGAATGAAGGATAAAATTTTAATATATATAGATGTGAAGAGTTAAATAAGGGAAATATGAATAATAAAGCGGATGAAAGGTGGAAGACAGAAAAGAAATGTCTTTGAATACTATGGTGACATGAATAAAAGTTAGAATAGAAATAGAAATAAGAGGGGAACAACAATATATATATATTAATATCACAAGACATATGTAATAATAAGAGGGAAGTTTAGAAATTGAATGGCGGTAGTATCAGACATGTTTAAACAATACAAAACAATGAAAATGAAATGTAATAACTATGAGTAAAAATATGTTTATTTGCACTAAAATGTATGACACCCAGATATCACACTGTTCACACGCTGATATGTATAAGCAATGTAAAATACTGTTTCCATCACATACAGTGTTAGATGTAGTAGCAAGGACATGATGAGAATTAATAATTGTTTCCTACTGTGTAGTCACCCATTTCTCCCATTGTTGTTTTAAATTCTCTAATAGATTAACATGTTTACATAAAATGAAATTTAAAAAATAAATAATAAATAAATAATAAATTTTCAGTCAGACAGGGAAAACAAAAGCCAGAAATACAATTAACTAACAAGGCAAGGAAAATCAAGGTCATATTTGTTTCTAATCCTCTCCCAATCTTGTTGCTACCTCAAAGTGTAGCTCTCTCACAATACTGACATGGTGTTTCTTTTCCCTCTTTTCTTCAGGAGTTTAGAACATAAACAACAGAGTGTTGACCACACTACTACAATCCCATCTTGAACGTTTTTACCTCAGCCTTTTTAAAAACCTCTTTCAAACCCCATTTTATAAAATCAAGGTTTTAATTTTATTTAATAGTCCATCCTTCCAAATGGAATAAAATCGAAAGACTATGTACTTCCACCACTTTCATTCAACAAGCCCTCCAAATCATTTCTCACCAACAGTTTTTTTAAACCGCTGAGACCTCCCCAAAAGCTGCTGGTGCTAAAGCTGAACCCAAAGGTCACCAATGTTTTAAAAAATGTGGTGAGTTGTTTTGAGAGGAAGCAGCAGAGTCCTGGGTCCGCTTTAATTTAAAACAGTGATGTAATGAGAGTATGCCTGCATGCTGCATAGACCTAATGTCAGATCCCCAAAAAGTGAATCTGCCATTCAACCAATGGAGGGAGGGGGGATCTTGGATAACTTTTGCTTTCCTATACTTTCGTTTCCCACTTTCTTTCGATTTCCTGAGAGAGGCCAGTTTCAGGACCGTTATCTATTCTTCAGGACGACCGTTTCCAAAACATCTTTACACCTGTGGATTGGCTAATACCCATCACAACACAGGGAGGGATTTCAAGTGCCTTAAAACTAACTGTATTGTCTAGGGGCCTTTAGAAGTTGCTTTCACTTTGTCCTGCTATCACTTCTGCTCAATAAAAGTATCCTAATTGAAATACTTCATTTCAAGAGTTCTGCTTTCTTGAGTTAGGAGGAGAGGGAGGACCTGACACCTAACCTTGATGGGGGACTGAGAGACTGGTTGTGATGTGATTCCCATGAGTGAGGCCTCACTCAGCCCAACTTCTAACATTCCTTCTGCATTTACAGAACTGTATTTTGCACTAAAGCTCAGCTATAAATTAGCAACAATGACATATAAATACCTAATAATGACAATATATCCCAAATGGGTTTCCAAGCTTGGTGATGCTGTCATCTGCCACGTTTTCCAGGTGAATTGAATGTTCTTTTATTTCAATAAACCCAGAACCTGCTACTTACTTCTTGCCAGAAACAACTCGTTCTCCCGTTTGTTTTCATCTCGGATCCCTTTGATGTAGTGACAGCATTCAAGGAAGGCACCCTTACAAGCATCTCCCTCTTGGATGTATTTTGAACGCTTTTCACAACTGTATCCCATGGGGTTCTCATGCATGCCATCCTCACAGCATTTACGCAGGTCTTGATCCTGAAACTGTGCCACTAAAATATGCAAAATATATGAAACATTAGACAATTCTATTTCTCATAGTCATATACATAAAGGGAAACAAGAGACAATGAATATCTACATAAACCAATCAAATGAGTTAGATGTTTATCTTGTCCCAGACAGCTGGAAGGAAAAGCTGAACATCCTCTGACTTTTCCCTACTGCAGTTACTAGGGACTGTCATTTTCATAAGATTGCTTGATGGTTTCTTACTGCATCTGCAGTTTTGCCAGAACATTCAAGCTTATCTTCTGTATTTGAAAATCAATCAAATGTTGCAGTGTATCTCTACCCCTTAAATGGAGCATTCTAGGTGCCATCTGCTATCAGGAGGCTTGAGTAAACCATCACCAGCTCCTAAAAAAACATGGGCCTTAAACCACATAAAGGCCCCTTTCTTTAGTTTTCCCTCTTCTTTCAACCAAGCCATCCCACAACCTTGCATACGGAGGAGTCCAAATGACAATCCCTGAGTATGCGCCTTGTTTAGGGATTGGTGTGTGCTTTTGGAAGATAATGGCCCTAGTCCAGCCACCAATTCATTTCTAGCTGAGAGGGATGGCCAGCTTCTCATGGCACTGCTTGTTCTGCACTGACCCTGGGCAACGTCTTCCGGGCTCAGAGCTCCCCTTGGCCTTTGAAATGGTGTGCACGGTGGAGCACACTCCTAAAAACTACTGGGTGAACCAAGGAGAAACCCAATTCATTTCACTTAGTTTGTATTTCAATGTAATTAAAATTAAAAACGGTTAATACAATTATTCTTCAACAAAATTCTCCCCCTCGAATAACAGGTAAAAGTAATAACAGGAGAAGAACTTTTGGAGGCTTTCAGGGTTTACCCCCAAGGCTTCTGTGGAAGGAATGCTCTCTGAAGGCTTCCAGTTCAACACCTGCATGCAGAAAATTTATTTGGCCACTAAATTCTGGCCCCTGTCACAGGAGGTTTACTGATCTCGCTAGGTATAGCCATTTTAGTCTACTTTGTATTATTTATTATTTTTTGAAATAAAGCAAATGATTATATCACCAGTACAGGGGAGGCAGAAGTTTTTAAATTTTGAATGTGGATTTTTTAGTTACATTTATAAATCCATAATCGGTGTTTTAAGCTTACTAGAGAGTTAAACACATTTACTCTTAGTTTTCTCCTGAAAGAAAGGACAGCATACTTCAGTG
>JANHFL010003307.1:123499-133503 GCA_032468155.1 Oxyrhabdium leporinum
AATTTAGCAGTCCATTTTGCCTTTGTCCTTCCTAAGCTGTACTTGCTCAACCCAAGGAATCTATTTACTTAATAAGATACCCCCCACGCACACCCCAAAGGGGAAAAAAAGTGCAAACTTTCTTGCCACTTGCCTAACTTCATTGCAACAGCAGCTTCAGTCTCCTTAAAATAGGCCATTAAAAAAAAAAGAATAAAACATACAGGATTTCTTTCAAAATAACTCCTGATCATATGTTTCAGATGACCACACAATAAACCAGCCTGAGAACTGCACCAACTAAGACTGCAACTAAAACCCCCAGGATGGGCATTGAGAGATATTGGAAGCAGATGGAAGAACTTTTTTGAATGATTTGGGATTACAGGGCTAAAGGACTTTTAAGCCGGAAGGAGAATTCACAAGCTGATTTGCTTTTTGCCACACTTGTGCATGTGTATGCACGACATGAATATATCTACCAAAATTATTCAGCAACCAATTTGGCGGGTGTACTTTATATATGGCAAGAATCAAAGCAGTGGGCGAATTCTCCTTCAGGCTTTAAACTGCGGTTGCTTGCAGTTGAATTAGTGTTAGCCAACTTCAGCTGATTTTGAAAAAGTTAGGAGACATGGATCGGGAGCTGAAAAACATCCTGAAAAGCCGAACAGCGTAGGCGAAGAGAAAGGGAGCAAGTGAGCCTCCCTGCTCCCGCCCCCCTCCTCTTGGATGGCATCACGGCAAGCGGTGCCAGCAATGTCAGGTGGTGAGTTCAGAGACCGGGAGGGAGAGATAAACCCTACCGCTGCAGTCGGCCCTTCACCCACCCACTTTTAAAGAGCTACTTTACAAGCTGGCGGCAGCTCTGCTTTTCAAACTGGCAGCAGCCCCTCCCCTACTCACCCACTGGCCCTGGGTCACATGGCTGCTCTGCCGGCAGCAGAGCTGCTCCTCAAGTCAGCAGGGTTTGATGCAACCCCCCCCTCCCTGTGCCCCATTTTGGGCCTAGTAAGCTTCCCTGCAGCCCCCTGGAAGCCAAAATGGTGTGCGGGGGGGGGCCGTGCCGCACCCTCCACACCCCATTTTGGGCCTGGTAGGTCTCCCTGCAGCCTCCCAGGAGCAAAAATGGGGTGTGGGGGGGCGCACCACCCTGTCCCACACCCCGTTTTGGGCTCTGGTTAGTTCCATTTACGTTATTAACACAAAGCAAATTGCAGTGGGATTTATCTCTAAGTGAATTCACTGAGCTAACATTTCCCCCTCCCCTCTGAAACCTTTCTGAGCTTTCCGGAAGCAATAGCAATAGAAATAGCACTTAGACTTATATACCGCTTCACAGTGCATTTACACCCCTCTCTAAGCAGTTTGCAGAGTCAGCTTATTGCCCCCAACAATCATTTTACTGATCTCGGAAAGATGGAAGGCTGAGTCAACCTTGAGCCTGGTGAGATTTGAACTGCCGAACTGCTGGCAGCTGGTGATCAGCAGAAATAGCCTGCATTCTGACCACTGCGCCCCCACGGCTCTTCTGGAAGACTTAGAACAGTGGTATTTCCTAGCATTTTCACCAGGTTTGAGATCTGTTCTTCCTGCCTAAGGGAGCATTTCCCTTCCCTTCATGGAGAGGAGGGAAAATCCTTTAGCACACTACACTGGGAAAATGGACCTCAAATCCAAATGCCTCGGATGTTCCCAGAGCCAATGACCTGTCTCAGACTTGTCTGCATTCCAGACTTTCCCTCCCAAACCACCCTCACATTCTGATGCCTTCCCTCACCCCTACCGTTATTGTTGTCTGGTTGTGAGTATGCTGCATAGCGAGTCAGCCATGACAGTCCCCTCCACTTGCAACATTTCCTGTGGGCTTCCCCATTGACTTTCTGGGGAAGTTAGCAGACATGATTGCAAAGGGCAACCATCTGATTTCAGGGCACTTGGCAACCGGTTGTAAATGGTTGTAACAGGTTGCCCAGTGCCTGAAATGTAATCAAGTGGCTCAATGATGGTGGTGGTTTGACATTGTATGACAGATGGATGTGCTTTCCAGGTGAGAAAGCACCCATTCCAAGGCCATTGTGACTGCTTGAATAACCAGTAATAAATCAAGGACTACATGTGTACATAGTACCAAATAGATCAGACAGGAAACACAAGCAGCTAAATTAATTCTACTTTCTTGTAAAGTTACACTAACAGCAAGTCTGAAAGTAAAATTCTCCTGCTTTTATTAACTGAGTATTTAGGAAGGATCCTTTCTGAACCTCTTGCTCTGTCCACTGTACAGCTGCAGATTATGCTGTCTCTTATTTGACTGTTCCCTAAGAAGCATCTCCTCGCCTCTGCTCCCAAGGTCTTTCCCACATACCAATAGATGTATACAGGATAGCTGAGTGGTTCTAGTCTCTCTTAGCAACCAGTAATATGACAATAGATTTTCAGTCTCGGTCTCTTTGTGGTATCAGTGTGCTAAGTCAATTGGAGCCAAAGAAACATCATTTTCATTCCATTCTGATGCAAAATCTGCACAGCCGTGCACTGTAATTTCAGAGAAGATTGTAGTTATCCATATATCTCTGTGGGGTTTCCACTATGTTGATTTTTTTTCATTATTCCCTATTTAAAATTCTTAAGTGAAAAGGTTTAGATGAATAATTCAGGAATCCAGATTTAAAAAAAAAGAGTGGATGTGGAGTGGATATGTTTGGGAGCAATAATCCAACATACTGAAAAGCTCCCTAGATGTTTGTTTTAATGATCAAAATGATGGCTTGGTCTTTACTCTTCTTAAAAGGAATGGAAAAAAATAAACCATAGCAGTATCACAGGTTGGGAAAAAAGAGGTGTAACCTCTATCACAGTAACAATATGTTAATATAAAATACGAGAACCATATATCATACGAGTGACAAGAAAACAGAATTTGTGCAGGGGAAAAAGAATGAATCTGATATCCAGCAGAGAGGTCAGGCAAAGATATCAGAAATGATGGAATCTGAAGAATATATGCTGACACTTTTCAGTCTCACAGTACAAGAAGTATATTAAAAGACTGAGGGTGTCATCACTCCCTCCCAAGTGATGCTTAAATGGAACCAGATGGAGAAGATGCTAAATGAAACACCTGTGGTCTTGCCAGCTGAACTAGTCTGAAAGCAGAGATGATGGATGACGGGATGGAGGGAGGGAGGGAGGGAGGGATGGATGGAGGGATGGAGGGATGGATATTTGTGTGTGTGTGTCTGCATGTGTATGCAAGGCAAAATAAAATGCTCTTGTGAAAGAAAGACATACAGGAGATACCATGATCTACAAGCACAACATTATTAATATCTAATAAGGATGGATTTTTAATAAAGAAATATTGGGGACTGTGATATTTCTTTTGGCCACAAGACTTCAGAGACAGCTTTCTAAAAGGCACCAATAAATTGTTCATTGTGTATTTACAGAATCTTAATATTTCTCCAAATTAATGTAAGTTTTAAAAATGGATCAAGCCTATAAAGATACATTGATATTTGGGATATCTTTGTGTTCCTTTAGAGAGCTTTTAAAATGCAAAGTAATTATTTTCACATCAAAAAGCCAAAGAGGGATCAATGGCAAGACAGACAGACAGACAGACAGACAGACAGACAGACAGACAGACAGACAGACAGACAGACAGAGATACTCTCATTTTTACCATTCCATTATTTATGTTAGCAAAAATCCTTTAAGAATTTTATGTCATTGGGAAATTACATTTGACATTTCTTTAAATCTGGATTTTCTCCCAAATTTGTGTTCCTATCACTTTACTCCCTAATGTGATTTTTCATTACGCACACGTGCACACATATCCTTATGTTTTTCAGCTATTACACAGATGGGTTTGTTTGTTTTTCAAAACCTACTCCAAAGTGCCAGTGTAATTAGCTGAAATTCTGTTGAAGAATGTTTCAAAATATGCGAGGGTTATTGGTTCTGATTAAAATAAAAATAATTACATTGTGGGAAATTCTGATGCTTTCATTTTTGTATGTTCTAATATTTAATATCGGGAAGCTTCCCCCCCCCTTCCTACCTTGTTTGATTGCTTATATTTAGGTGTCTGCTTGTTTATCTATTATTCTCCTGTAAAATAGATCCGTAGGCAAATAAACCACAGCAATAAAAAGGTTGTATTTATCTACTTTAAGTCCTTGACATTTTCAAAGTAATGTTAAAATATCCACTTAATTATTATTTGTAAAGAAAAGTAAATACAACTATTTCCTACCTAGAAAATAGAAAGTATAGTAATGATTATGAATCTCAACAAGACGTCTTAACCAGCACAAATGAATCAGTCTGATTCACAGGATTTTCCACTTCTTTGCTTAAATCTGGGCCCGAGAAGACAAAGCTGAGGTTTTGTAATTCTAATTCTACTTGATAATAACTGTCATGCAGGCAGAATGTATTAACCTCTGGTCATCTGATGTACTGTGCTTATGGGCCAGGGTACTGTTACTGATTGACCTTCAACTTGCAATAGTCTCTTTAAGAAAGCTTTTCTTAATTTTGTACATGGGGTCTGCTGGCAAAATATTTTCCTCATGGATCCCTTCTTTTTCATACATTCAGCATTGCTTCAGTTAAAGGGAGAGGCACAAGTATTGGTACAGTTAGCTTATTGATTTAAGAAGGCTATATGTTAAAATTAAGCAAAATTAAAGGCTTTGATTTACAAATATCATAGAACTCAAAGAGGTCATTGTGTCAACAAATTCAATCTCCTTCTCGGTGCAGAAATCTAGGTTAAAGCATTCCTGACAGATAGATGTCCAGTCTCTATTTGAATATCTACAACTTACCTAAATAATCAGTTCCATGTTAAATGGCTCTTACCATTCAGAAGTTTCTCCTAACATTCAACTGGAATCTGAGTTCCTGTAACTTAAATCCATTATTTTGCCTTCCGAATTCTGGAATGAATGACCTTTTCTGTGATATCCTTTCGGGGATTTGACAATTGCTACTACAATCTCCCATCAGCCATCTCTTTTCTAAAAGTTAAACATACCGTATACAGTCTCCTTGTAAGCCTCACTTTCTAGTTCCTGAAGTATCTTCGCTGCCTTTCTCTTCAAATTTTTAAGTTTTTTCAGTCCTTCTTAAGGTATGGTACTTAGAACTGCACACAGCACGTGAAGTAGAGTCTGAGCAAAGGACAATAGTATGCTATAATTACTTCTCATTATTTTTGAAATTAGTCTTACTGTAGCTTATACTGATGTTTTTCATTGCAGCTCTACCACACACTGCTGACACCAAAATGAGGACAAAAAAGCAATCTCATAGGCATATCTTAATTGATAAATATGTCTGGACATTTAAAAGTGATTGCAATTCAATAATATCTATATGTACTATATTAACTGTAATTGTAATAGAAATATGATATATCCTAGTACCATACCAAGAAAGACTATGAAGAGGTGATGATCTGTGTACTTATCAGTTTTTAGTCTAAGGTTCAGTGCCCAAAGACAATTTCAAGAACTTTGACCTCTCTTTTTGGTACTGGCAACTCACCTAGCAGAAGATGACTTCAAATAGTGACTTGCCAGCTACCATAAGGCCAGATTTGATTTAACCTGTCAGGCTTCAGATTTCTAGACTGAACATATGTGGTAAAAAAAAAAAAGTGGGAAATTAAATAAGTGCATTTAGCTTTGTTTAGAAACCATATTAACTGTCAACACAATCCAAGGAAATTGTTTTATGTTGCTTTTGCTAGATCGGGGGTGGTGGTGGTACGATGGCTTAGCTGTTAAAGACGAGCTTGTTGGGTGGAAACCTGACAGCCCAGGTTTGAGACCTAAAGGTCACACGACAGAGTGAGCTCCCATTACTTACCCCAATTCCTGGCAAACTAGCGGTTTGAAAGCATGTGAATGCAAGTAGATGAATAGGCAGCTAAGAAAAGGAGATGAACACAGTTCCCTGGAGTCGTAAATGACAGGATAAGGGAAACCTTTTCTAATAAAATGTCAGGGTGTTCTCTGATGAGAGAGTAACCTCTGCCTACATGGCATATGGCCTCTCAAAACAACTCTTGTTCCAGACCACTGCACCTGTCCAATCTCAAGACCCGGAAGAAGCAGTCCCAGTACACCAGCCCATTCAGCAGGGGTGGTGACTTTTCTAAGCAATGTTCTGATTTGTCACTAACAGGCAGATAAAACAAAACTCTTTCATCTGGGCATATTTGATCTTGAATGCTGTAGTTAAAGAAAATGGGTCCCATTTTTAATTGGCATAGTGGGTAGCTATGCTTAATAGCCATTTATTTGAGACAAAAAGTCACATCTGGCTGCAAGATGGTGAGGGGGAAAAGTCAACATTGGGGAAGGCTCTGCTGTGGACTAGCATGCAGGCGTGAATAATCCTTGGTTTCTCCAGGGCTATTTTGGTACTGACTTCACTAGGAACTTAGAACATATAATATAGACTAATATGGTTAGAAGGGTCTTTGGAGGTCTTCTAGTCCAACCCCTTGCTCAAGCAAGGGACCCTACACCATTCTGGACAAACAGCTGTCCAATCTCTTCCTGAAAATCTCCCGTGATGGAGCACCCACAGCTTCTGAAGGCCAGCAGTTCCACTGGTTAATTGTTCTCACTATCACGAAATGTCTCCTCAGATCTAACTTAGAGCTCTCTTTAATGATCTTCCGCCTGTTATTTCTTGCCTTGCTTAAGAATGTCAACATTCTCCTTCCCTTTCTTCTGCCTCTTGCTGAGAAAAAAAACACCTGTTTTGGCAAGGCTCAACAAACACATAATTTTCTCATGGAAAGCTCTCTGGAAGGCCTCAAATTCAAGAGCCAAGAATAGAAAGGTCCATCTACAGTACTAGGAGGAATAAAGAGCTTACTGTATTTAAAGCTGTATTTAAAACGGTCTCTGCCAGCCTGCAAGACTGAGAATTGGAAAACAGGATTACTCCATGAACAATTCTAAAGACTGCCTGCCTCTGATTTCCTCCTCTCCCTATAGTATATCCATACCGGCTCATCATTATTAAGAATTTTGTAACATTAAGAATTGATGTCAGATTTTCTTCTCTCCTTCCCGTCTGTTTCCTTTTATGTCATCTCTATGGTAAGAATATTGGCCAGGATTATAATGAGTGATGTATAAGCCCCTCAGGAGCTTTTTCAGTCGAAGAGAAGAGTAAAAACATTTTATAATCATTTTTGTTAATAAATAAATGAAAGCTGTGCAAAAGTGAGAAGACGACAGTGGCACTCCTAAGTAACTTTTACCCTATAATGATATCTAACACTATTTGCTTGAGTGAGTACAGTTTCATTATAATTATGCAATATCATTGAATTTTAAGCAGAAATAACTCTACTGTACATGGAAAGAGATAAAAAGTCTTGAAGGTTTTAAGCCTGTTATGAAAGAAAGAGAGGGGGGGGGGAATATTATGTAATAAAATACAGTAGAAAATGGGCAGAGTGAACAGTTTGTTTCTTTCCGCTACAGAAGCGTGCCAAGTAAAAATTGTCACCCATCATATCTATGGCATTCATTAAGTGATTTGGTGGCAAAAGAATTCTGCCAAGAAGGACAAAATAAAATAAAATAAAATAAAATAAAACATCTGGGCAAGATGAGCAGAGTAAACATAACACTGTCGTGTTATGAAAAAGAAAGCTGGAGCAAAAGCAGCAGTGAAACTCATTTATGCCAACTGGCCAGCTGAGTAGTGCAATCCTACATTTCTTTATTGCTTTTCACATAGTTCAGTGAGACTTACTCATTGCAAGTGTCTATGTAGAAGTTATGTTTTTGGGATACATGAATGTAATAACTGCTGGTTTTGCTTATGCCAGCATGGAGGCAGGTAGAAAGAGGGGTGGTTTTTTTTCTATTTCTGTTTTTGGAGGAAGAATAATATAAAAGAGTTTTTATTTCTTTCTGATTTTAATGGAGACAACATAAGCAATTCCAGTTCTTAGTCTGGTTAGGCTCTCCCATTGTAGAGCTATACTTAGGAAATTGGGGGTGAGGTAGGATGAGAGGAATTATAAACACTACCTGACAATGATTTTTACATTTTTAAAAGGTAAAAAGCAGCAAAAGACAAAAGGAAACTGGATATGGACATGACTATACCCAACAAGATCTCAAAATTATTTTATTTCAAAGAAGCCTGGGGAAAACTCAGGTTTTTAAAGGCTTCTAGAACATCACTAAGAGCCAGTTTGGTCTAACAGTTAAGACATCAAGTTAGAAACTAGGAGATTGTGAATTCTAGTCCTGCCTTTGACACAAAATCTACCTGGGTGACCTTGGAGTCATTTTTTCACAGCCCTAGGAAGGAGGCAATGGCAAACCACTTCTGAAAAAGAAGGAAGGAAGGAAGGAAGGAAGGAAGGAAGGAAGGAAGGAAGGAAGGAAGGAAGGAAGGAAGGAAGGAAGGAAGGAAACAATCAGGATAGGAGCTATGTAAATCTTATTTGGCGTGTGGGGAAATCCTATAGCGGGTGGCAGGTGCTGTGATACAGAAGGCATATTTCCTAGGTCCAAGTAGACGGCATTCTTTAATAGATGTGACTTGCAGTGCATTGATTCTGACCAATCTTACTGGATGGGCAGAAATCACGAGAGATTCTAATGTTACAGATTCAGATATTCCACTCATTCTCTCCTTCCCACCTTCTTATTCCATCAAAGAGCTCTGCAGGCAAATGTGACCACTATCTTTTAAAGGAGATATTGCAAATTTCTCTCTCCAAGGGTGGACTTGCTCACCCTGTCATGCAAGGGGGCACCATGACAAATCTTATAATTCCTGGGGCACCCCTCGGGGACAGAGGCTATCTGAAAAAATTAAGAAACCTCTTTTTGAGTCAGAATTCAAATTATAGTCCTGCTAGTAGATCTAAAGAGGAGTCAAGGGTAATTACATTCCTACTACCTGAAGTGTGAGATGTCAGATTGATACAGATGGTAATGTAAATAATTATAGGTGCTCTCTGCCTGAAAAGTTGGCTCAGCTTTTCTTGTCCTCCAAGGTGACATTCATCAGTTTCTCTTTTTCTGACAGTTTATGGACTCAAGAATTTTCCCCTGCTTTACAAATCTCCTTGAGAAAAAAAGAGATACTTAAAGTGCAGAAATTTTGAATCTAAGAAAGAAACTTTGAAATAGCATATAAAACATTTTAACTTCTTTATTTTAATCTTGTTCTTAATTCTGTCTTTATTTCTGTTTCTTTAACTGTGCTTTTTGTACTTCTGTATGTTTTAGTTGTAAACTGCTCAGAGTCACTTCAGTGAAATGGACAGTGCAGAAATTTGATAAATAAACAGACAAATTTGATAAATAAAAAGATTTACCTAATCCTTCTACTATCAGAATATTGATGCTTTGTTCTCCTGCTATTTTCCTACCCAGTTTGCTCTACTATTACTTAATTGCTATTTTGGTCTTTGCATCTTCTTTTTTTAATTCATGTCAGATTCCAGCAAATCATGCATCTTACATATACAGTAGTATCTTAGTACTCAACTGCTTTGAAACTCATCAAATTTGGTACACAATGTACTTTGATACAAAGGTTTTGTCCCGGTACTCATCATTTGTTTGGTACTTAACAAACAAGCTAGAACGTGTTGATGTTGGCTGCCTTGTCACTCACTACATTATTCCTTATGTGAAAAATATGTTTGGTACTCACCGTTTTTGATAATCATCACGAGGTACCACTGTATTTAATTGGCTTTTTTTTTGGGGGGGGGGAGTGTGTTCAGCAACACAACAAGAAGCTACACCTTCAGTGTACACATATCTCTTAGAACAAGCATAGTCGGCTGTCAGGGAATTGCACAGCCAGTGTCCAAATGGAGTTGGAGACGCCAACACAAACTTGTACTTTTATATAAATGAATATTTTTTACGTGTGTGTGTGTGTGTGTGTGTGTGTGTGTGTGTGAGAGAGAGAGAGAGAGAGAGATGATAGATAGATAGATAGATAGATAG
>JANHFL010003307.1:136461-147771 GCA_032468155.1 Oxyrhabdium leporinum
AGATATGGCTTATCTATTTTGTTCAAAATATTGTAACAATTTAAAAGTAGAATAAATAGCAGACTGTTTAAAGAAATTAGAATTTGTAGACAAATCTTATATTTTTCCCCTCTTTCAAGCAAAATCATAAAGTGTCATTTATCTCCAACTCGTGAAATAGGCATATGCACATGCTACATTCACCACAGGTGTTGATAATGAGTTTATTATTTTTAATTATAACGATTTCCATATCATGGCCAGAGCCAAATAGCATTTTAACATCTCTGCTTGAAAAAAATATGGAAAGTGGGAAAGCTATCATTATAGCTTAGCAAGATAATCAAGTTTCTTTGCTCACATGAGGGGGAAAAAATCATTATGTGCTTTTTGCAAGGACTCAATATAAACCATAATGCAACCTGGGCATTTATATAGGGAGGGAAAGTCCTCCAAGGTCAAGTTATTATAAAACACAGCAGGTGCAGAATTGTGGTTTTGGATCTCTAATGTTTGGAGATACGCACATCACAGTATCTTTACACGAAAGTACAGGCAGAAGTGGGCAATTCATTTCATCTCCATTTCAACATGAGTTGATCTAATTTTGCATTTTGAAATAAAATGCAGCTTGAAGTTATTTAATGTTTGCAGTTCTTCCAAATCAATTCACCGGCAGTAATAACAAAAATGTATACTAGGGGAAAGTCTTTAAAATGCATACGTTCCCAAAAATGTACAGGAAGGAAACATTTAGTAAAGTTATTTGCAAAATGTGTAAACGTTAGGCAAAGGTGTACTAAAATACATAAGAAATATAAATATGAGTGAACATTTAAAAAAAAAAATATTCCAAATTTTAAAGTTGAAATTTTTGTAAAGAATGAAAAACTGTGAAAAACAATTGACGGGGGTGCTCTAGAACAGAAGTAGTGGACAGCTGTGAAGCAGTCATTTATCAGATAGCCTGGATTTTTATGCAGAGATACCTTGGTAGGGCCAGCTGATAATCATTTGGGCCCAGGATCAAAACAGTATTTGTATTTTTCTTATTGATATGGAATATTCATATCCACCAAATAAAGGTAACACTTGAGACGATGGCTTGTTACAGACTGCAGATAAAACAATGCTCAACAGTTACTAGGAAAGACAAACACGATGGTCCTTGTTTAGTGACTGCCTTGTTAATAAATGTTCACAGTTTTAATGTTGAGGTAATGATCCTCAAATTTATGATCTTCACAGGCCTGTAAAATGAAGAGAAGAAGTAAGATCATAAGCATTGTCAATTTCACTTAGCAACCACTTGGTTTAATAATTGAGTTACCAATCCCAGTGTGGCTGCTAAACAAGGACTACTTTGCATACCTTCCCCCAAACCTTCAGAAAGAGCAAGATTTCTGTTGCCGACCTCTCTTACAATCTTGACTCTTCCTTGCTATCTGTCACTCCTTCTTGCTTCTTACTGCTCCTATTCTGTATCTTTGGCCAAGATACTTTAAACGCAGGCTGAATGCTCTTTCAAAAGATTGCTAGACTTGCATTTAGAAATAACCCAACAGATGACATGTTTCTGCGTCCTGCAAAAGAAAGCCAGCAACACAAGTTGGTTTGTAAATGTTTACTGGAACTGCGGATCCGGCACAAAGTGACCATCCAAAAAGAAATACAAAGTTTGCGCTACCATGGTTAGTTTGCCTACTCCTTAAATGTGCTCCAGCTATACCCCACCCTTCCTAATTATTGGCCCTGCCCCGTTAACTCCTGGTCACACCCCTAATCACCCAACCCATCCTATCGCACTCGGTGCTTGCTCCCTGCCATGTCTCCCTGCTCTGAGGAGCAGCTGTTCCACCCGGAGCCACTGCCCACGCCCTGATGCTCAGCTGCAGGCTGATGATCAGCTGTGCTGTCTGAAGCTGGTTACTGGTGAGTCACGGGGATATGGGGAGATGAGATGAGGGCACATAGGCAGACCAGGCTCCTTCCCCTCCACGTGCCAGAGCAGCGTGGCCATTGTCGCCCGTACGCACGCGGCCTCTCCTCCCCCTGCCTGAATGGCGGCCCCGGGCCGTCTGGCAGTCTGGGGCTGGCAACAGATATGTAGCAGATGCCAAGGAGGAGTCATGAGGAACACTTGAAGAATTCCCTTCCTTAGTGCAGGGGTGTCAAACTCACAGGCCAGATGTGCCACGTGCTGACCGCGCCTGAAGGGGGAAAAAGTTGTGATACGTCATGTGACAACGTGACACCACAAGTTTGACACCCCTGCCTTAGTGCCTCCTACCTATTAAGTCAGGCAGCATGAGAAGTGGCTAAGCCTGCTGTTCAAGGCATAATTATTTGTTTTTTTCAAATTTATATAGCTTCACACCTCATGATACAAGTGACTCTGGTCAACATACAATAAAGCTTAAAAACAGTAACACAGCTCACCACTTAGGGCCTCCCAAATGTACCTCCTTAAATGACAGAAGCCGGAACATGATCTCTCTACTAGATCTAGTGGGATGGGAAGATGTAATTGAGGAAAGACAATCCCTCAATCAGTCCCATACCATGTAGGGTTTTAAAGTTCAAACCCAGCAAAGGTCAAAACCAGACCTGAAAATGAACTGGTAGGCAATGCAACCTTTCCTGGACCTATAACGAGGTCAGGCTCCAACTGTAAGCAAATCTGATGGGCTGTGACAGATACTGAGCAAATTCTTTTACATGGCCTTGCAAAGAGTTGTCCAAGCCCCTTCTATCCAAGAGGGATCATGTCATTGAAACAGAGCCATAGACACCATAAGAACAGAAAAAGCACTGATGCTTTACATCCTTACTGCCTCAAGGTAGGCTTTAAACATGGTTCTAACTTGCATTTGGTTGAGTTTGTCCCCAGTAGAGCACCAACACCATTCTAGATATCTCTTCTTTCACTTCAACACCCTCAGTTCCTCCATAACCATGGGGAGAGACTGATTCTATGAAAGCAGAAAGGTTGTGTAGAGACAATCCAATCGAGAGCCTGCATATCTCAACTCATTTCATCTCATGCTACTCATTAAAGAACATGATTGACATTTGGTTTTCTGTCCAGCAGGTGATCATATTTTATTTTATTTTTTAGCAAATTAGTAAGTACAGTTCCATTCTCCATCCTTACAACAAAGGTGAAGTTGGGATTGGCAAAGGGTAACATAATTTATGATGGCATATCATTCTGCTGGCTGAAGGACTGGTGGATGGCACTTTAACTTGATTTTTGGGGAAAGCCTTACATCTCCTGAGTTGAACTTTGAAAATAATGTAAGGCAAAATGTCTCCATTAGTCCTGAGCTGTGACTGTATGCTAAGAAGAGAGCAATTGTTCCGTCTTTCAAATATCTGTCATCTTTCTTCTTTCTTTTCTAATTAGCCCTTTATATGAAGCAATAAGTGCTATTGAAAGAATGTATTGTTCCTGATAAGTGCTTGTGATTGCCTCATCAGTAGTCATAATGAATCATCCCAGAAACAGTACAATTGTGCTTCCCTGGCTTCATGTTTGAATAACAGCATATTATAAGCACCTCTATTGTAGAAGAGGGAAGCCACTGGATAAGTCTCCAGAAACTTCAAAATATGAATGAGAGCTCTTTGACAATCCACTTTTTCCCTTCTCAAAAGCGATGGTGGCACAGGCTCTCTATGGGTAAAATCCATATCTCAACAGATATTGATTTCTTTCATGAGGTTATTGTAGTCTCTCTTCCTCTCCAATCCCTCTGCGTCCAATAGAATATAGAAGAACCCAGAACAATCAAAAAGCTGGTTTTGTGGGCATGCGAGATTCTGCAGAAGAGTGAAGGAACTAACCACATAAAAGTTAAATTGCACTTGCATTTTGTCCTCTACGTAGTATAACACCATTTTGTTGCAAGCCTGTTAAGAGTCTGGTAGCTTTGAAGGACAATGCCAGGGTTGAAATAAAGAGATGTGTCCAAACCTATCTCCCGAGCTTTGGACTAAAGCAGGGGTTCTCAAACTTTATGTTACAATAACTCTGTAAAATAATACTTTTGTATCATCCCCAGCATAATACCGGTAGAGGTAGTCCTCAAGCTTATATCCATAGTGACCATTTAAAGTTACAGTGATGCTGAAAAAAATGGATGTATAACCGATCCTTGGAGTTGTGGTCATTGCAATACCCCTGAGGTCATATGATTGCAATCTGTACATGTGGGTCCTTGGCTCATTATTATGATGGTGCAGGGAGCTGCAGTCATTTGATTGCCATTTGTGACCTTCCCTGCCACTTTCCCACAAGGAAAGTCAACGCGGAAGCCAGCAAATTGTTCTAGTAAGTCCCCCTGACTGCATCGGTCCATTCTAGGGCTTTATTGCACTTGTGCAGCATTGCAACTCCTCCTCTCCCAGCCTCCCCAACTTGCATACAGACTGGGTCCTCCCAACCCTCCACAGCATCTGGGACTCCCATTGCTTCCAGCTTAATGACCCATGCATCTTGTGATTACGACAGTTTTCTGGGATTGTCTTTGTTAAGTGATGGGTCACCTGACATTGTGCTTTCCAACTGCAGTGCTTAGTGATGGCAATCCTGGTCTCAATTGCCATCATAACCCAAGGACTATCTGTGTTACTACGAACATTTAGATAGATATCAAATGGAAGAATTAAGCTTTCTGTAGTTGAGTGGGGCTTTTTCACTGCCCTCTGAAAGCTGAAGAGATCATTTCCCATCACGTCTAGTCAGTCCACTTGGGATGATAAAACAGGAATTCCTCCACACACCTAGAACAGGGGAATCTGATGCTGAAGACTTATTTCAGCGTGGGCCATTACCAGTGACCCCACAGCTTGTGAGATGTTCCCTCAAAAGCAGCACTTCACTAACCTGCAACCTGCTGAGAATGAAAGAAAACAAGGGAAAGGGACCAAGGGAGATGAAGCAGTTGAACTGCATCCTTCCCCCCCACCCCGCCGCCATCATTTCTGAGATTCAAATCATATTGTGGCTGTTCTCCTGGGTGGAATGGATCTCAGAAGGGCCCTACTGTCCCATTTCAGGATAATCACTTCAGCATACAAGTAGGAAAGTATTTTGGAAATATAACTTGCTAACTCCCTTTAGAAAAACAGCTGGAGTTCTTCACTAAGGAGAACTGCAAAGAAAAATAGGTACTTTTTCTTTGCCCAATGTTAGCCGCTTCCTCAGTTAATATTGGTATGTTTTAATGTAAGCTTTCATGCCAATTTAGAATCAGGTAAAGCCAGCAATACTATTGGGCAGATTCCCAAGAATGCTTTGCAACATAACAACCCTTCATGGAGAACACACTGCAATTCGTTGGCAATGAATTTTTTGCAGCTCATCAAAGTACCCTTTTGAAGGGATGCTGTGAAGTATAGAGTCTCTGTATCTATACGGTGGAACAGCTGCCATGCATTGTGCCAACAGCAGTGGTTTCTGAACATACACAAGGATTTTCATACATAAACAAGTGTATTGTTTATTGAATTAAAGCAGATCATTGAATTGGATCAGCAGTGCCTTGATCCTTTGTGGAAACAACAGAGTGGATTACCTCCATAAAGCACAGAAGCCTAGAAAAAAAAAGAGTGCGTCGTATGAATAAAACTAGTTTTATTATGGATTATAGTAGGTTTCTACGTTGAAGAGACAGTTTCATAAGATATAGCTGATCATAATCTAAAAAACAAACAAACAGGTGAATGCAAGAGTTTAGCAATGGAAATCTATGCAAACAGAGCCAAGATAAGTGTGGAAAACAGTTCCCAGGGCTGCCTTCTTAAGCTTCTTGTGAAGAATTAAATCCACAGAGCATTACATTCCTTATTATTAATAAAGGAATCAATTATCACACACCATCAATTTACTATTCATATTCACTGTATAATGCTTCAGAGGTTTAATAGCCATAAAGGTATGTGAGGAATTTTTAAAAAAGAATAACTGTTTTTTAATTCCACGGTGTTTCAGTTGTCTAACAAAACCATTTTTTTCATAACAAAAATTAGCATAAATTTAAATGAAGGTTTTTCTCCTGATTCTTTTTAGGTTCTGCCTAAAGAGATTTTATCAGTTGTTAGAGAAGCCTCTTGAGCTTATACATTTCATTTCATTTTATTTGTGGCATTTATATCCTGCCTTGAATAAAATAGGGAGACTGTAAAATGTATACATTGCAAAATGTATGAGTTGATTTTGTTTCTCTATATTTTTAAGTGTGCAGACAAAAGCAAGCTAAAGTGATATATAACCAGGGGCAGGCAGAAGATAAATCAGGATCTGTTGGCAGTACTTTGGCTGATTTGCAGTAATTGGCAAGGATTTTTGGATTTGAATTTTCTTTTAGTAACAGTAGCAACTGCTTAATTTTAAAATCCATTAATTATATTTCTGGAAGCTCGACATAGCTAGGAAGGGACCTTTGTTTCAAGGACTATAAGACCCTTTCTGTTAAGGGGGCACCAAGCAGGATTTTCAGAATTTCAATGCCCTCCTTCCATATCTGTTCATTTCCATTACTATGAAATGTGTTAATTATGTTGCTATTTAAATCACAATTTTCATTGCTTCTATCTGTCTATCCATCTATCCATCTGTCTGTCTATCTGTCATTCCTGCTATCTTATAGTAACTATAAAATTATTTTTATTCTAAAATAATAAAATTATTACTGTATTGTTTTCTTATTGCTTATTTTGACAGCTAATTTGTTATGGAAACTAGTGTATAACTCCAGAATAGCAGTAGCATTTAGACTTATATACTGCTCACAGTGCTTTACAGCCCTCTCTAAGCGGTTTATAGAGTCAGAATAATGCCCCCAACAGTCTGGGTCCTCATTTTACCGACTTCAGAAGGATGAAAAGTTGAGTCAACCTTGAGCCTGGTGGGAATCAAACTCCAGGCATTCAGATGAATTAGCCTGCAATACTGCACTCTAACCATTGTGCCACCACGTCTCTGGATTTTGCATCATCTGACACTTGCAATTTACTGGCGTTTAAAGAAAAAGAAAATAGCATTATTTTACTTCTGTTGCCCTTAAATCAATTTAGCTGCTGCTATAGAATATGATGCTGTCTTCCAAATAAGTGATGAATAGAAGATGAATTGCTTATTAAACAAATAACAGTATAAACCCAGGAGACTAAACAATTATAGAGAACCCTCCAGTCTTGTAGATACCAAGTATATTAGAAGAGATAACTTCAGGTTAATTTTATTTGGTTGTATCTTTAAATTATTGATGAGAAAGCCAGTTTAAGTGTTAAGACACCAGGCCAGCAATTGAATAAGGGGAGTTTGAATTTCTCCTTAGGCACAAACCCAGCTTTGGGCCATTTACTCTCGCTCAGGTCAGGGAAGGATACAATGGCAAACCATATCTGAAAATCTTGCCAAGAAAACGCCAGGAACTAGTTCAGCTAATCACCAGGAGTGAAGACAAACTTATAAGCACCAATCCCCCTCCCCAAACCCTCTATATCAGAGTTCCCCAACCTTTCTGGCTTTGTGGACCACCCAGGAGGGGGAGAAGATGCTCTCCCGCATGAGCAGTAAACAAGCATGCCCACATGCAGCTCGATTTATGCGTGCAGCAGCACACACGCCCGGTGCTAGTGCAAATGGAGAACGTCTGATGCTTGCACAAGTGGGGATGTGCAGGTGCCCTCACCCACCACTTCTGCGGCCCAGTTCCGAATGGCTCAAGGCCTGGAAGTGGGCTGCGGCACGAGGATTGGAGACCCCTGCTCTAAATATCCTTTTGGCACTTAGCCATCTTCTTTCTTTTGAGGTGTGCGTTTGAAATGGGCAAGGTAAAAACTATATCTATCTATCTCCTGAACGGGTTATGTAATAGCGTTTCCAAATGACCCCATCTAGAATTGTTAGAGTACAGTGCCCACTATCCCCAACAGATTTTGAAGGTACAGATTGTGGCATAACACTGCATTTTCTTGACATAATATACTTGTCTTAAGACTGAAAACATGTGTCAAGAATTTGTGAACTTCTGGATATTTTTGATCCCCATCTCTCAGGTTTTTTTTAGACTCTTCTACCAGTAATTGGGAATAAAAAGATTTTACTGCAAGGCCACCTTAGAGGCCCATTGGTTCTCTAGTTCTAAAACAGTTTTGTTGCACTTGTGATTTCATGTACTGATTTTATATTTTTTACTGGCACTGCCTGCCAGAAATGCTTATTGACTGTGGTAGCTAACCAAGCAAACAAATAAACAATAGAATTGCATTAAAATTATATACAATAGAAAAATATTTTGTATATGGGGGTGGGGGAAAATTCTTCAACACATCCATGAGATACCCTAACTATTCTTATTATAAATTAGCTGTCTTTTGTTAAATACTAAAATAGCTTGCTGACTGAACGTCAGAGTTTCTGAGGTCATCAGCACACAACTGAGTCAAATGTATTACAAGTCTTCCGTACCTCTGCAAGCAGGCAAGTTCAGAAACCAAATAAATAACAAACAAAATACATGTTAAAAAATGAAAACCAAGCTCCTTCCAAATATGTTGAAGCAGTAGTCAGGAAGTCCCTCGGTATTCACCGTGTGCTTCTGTTGAAGCTATGCGCTCTTGTTCATCTGGTAATTAAAGATTAAAGGGTAGTGAAGTGAATTGTAGCATAGGGCACATTAATTTTATCTTGCATTCATAGTTGACCTGCCTACATTTGCTCTCACTGAGTTTACTAAAATCTGAGGTGCTTGAGGATAGTATTTGCCAGCTGGAAAAAAATAAGATTAGAATAAGTTGCTTGTATTTAGGATTCTCTTCTTTCCTCCCAACAGATATACTTGCTGAGGAGACATTGGGAAAGGAAAGAAGGTATAGTAGTGTAGGTATGGATGTGTCATTGAGGTCACAAATAAAATTGTGTTCATTAATTCTTCCAGCATGCGAGAAAGGAAAGATGTGTTTAATATATTAAAAATGAAGCAGGGCTTAATTCGTATGATTGAGATAAATGGGAGCACTGCAAAAGTGAAAGTGACCAGAAGTTTGTCATTGTAGGTGAATATTCTATAACTTGGATAATATGTCACTTAATCCTACTATCTAGTAAACACATGGCAATTGATGGAAAGTCTTCTCTTCCAATTAAAAAACTCCTCTTAACTCTGTAGGGATTGTGCAAGGCAGCTTCAGCCCCAGTGTCAAAAACTGGACTGTCACTTGGTTTGATGTTGTGTTGAGTCCATACTATTGTGTTGGGGGGGAAATCTGCAGTTTCTATTATTTTACAGATTAATGCAATAGAAGCTGCTTTAATTTTTTTTTTCAAAGCAAAGATATTTTCCTAAGTGTGCGCACAGTTCTTGCACCTACCTTATTTATGATTTAACCAAGGAGATTGAGAGAGTGTACAATCTTTCACTGAATAATCACCTTCCAGGCATCTATAGACTGCCTGACGTCTAATAAAATATGGAAAGGAAGAATATGAAGCATTGTTCCCATTGTTCCCAAGTCCCATGGGACTTGAAACAAGTTTGGTAAACATGTGTAGCTTGTGTGAGGAAGCCTGGGATTCAGTTTTTGGCTAGGGAGGCAAAATGATCTGATGTAAATGTGATGTACCTCTTTTCATCAAGGTCTCACGTTACACAAAGCACTTTGTTTCTCTACAGAGACAAGTTCTGACGCAGCATTTATTTATCTCCCCCTCCTGTAAGAACTCCCTCAGTGAAGGGAGATTACATCTTTGTCAAATTCTATGAGACCGATAGCTGTCATACACTTGGGTCTCTTCTTTTCCTGCCAAGTCCTAGCCAAATGTCTCAACTGCTTAGGCAGGAGCAAATGGCTTTAGTGACTCTTTTAGTGCCTTTAATGCAATTAATAAGGAAAAGCCTCCATTCGCTACAACAGAAAATCCTTAAATCATGTTTTATTATTGGACAAAACACTGCAGCTAGCATTTGAATGAATACCTCAAAGCAAAAAATTAATTTTGTGCACCAGTAACAGAAAGAAATGGAAGTGAAAATGAGCTTCTTAGAGATGAATAGATGGTGCTTGCAAATTTAAATTGGCTCATTGCCACTTCTTCCACTTAATGCAGTAGATCCACAAAGATACAGAATGCTTTCCCGCTAAATATTGTTAAAAAGAGCCTAGAAAGTTAGCAGCTTCATCAAGGAAGCCTAGTACCAAAAATAAATAGAAGTTCTTTCGTGGAGTTCTATTTTATTACATAATATAATTCAATCAGGTGGACGTTTGGCATTAGACTGTTGAGAAAATTGCCTTGACAACCCACCTAGATATAATATGCGAGTACACTGCAATTGGAGGTATAAAATATTTCTAAACCACCCTGTGCAAAGTGTTACTTGAATGCCTTGTGTCACTTTATTTTAGAATAGTGAAGCTGATGTTACCTGTAGATGGTACATTTTCCAGAAAATCCAGGAAGTATCTTATATTGATATATTTTTTTGCAGATCCTAAACTATGTTAATGAGCCTTATGCACCAGCATTATCAGGCCTCTGTGGGCCTAATAAATAGTTTTATTTATTTTAGCAAGAGATTACCCCAGCACACTAGAAGACAGAGTTTAAATGCATTCAGATTCACCAGCAAGATGGTGATTGGATTCTCCTCTAATGTATTTTTCAATTATTGAGATTTTTCAGAATGCATTTTAATTGCTTGGTTTTCTAAACAAACTCGATGCCTTCCTCAGTATGAGTGCTGATCTGGTTGGCTGCATCTCGGTTGATATATGAATTGTGGAGTGAGAGGGGGAATCAGTCTGATTCTGCATTTCCTCAATCATCTATAGCACCCCTTTGTTTATATTTATATTACCGTAACAACCCTAGGAGGCAGGCTAGCCTGAAAGAGAATTACAGGCCCAAATTGACCCCAATCCCAATCCAATACCTTAACCTTAACAATCAGATAATTGATTCCCATCTAAAAAAATGTCCAGGAATCAACAACAAAAAAGGCTGGATCAGGGTAAAGACTTACTTGGTTCAAATTTCTCTTCCGGAAGTGCAGCTGCAGGCAATATATTGGTGGCCAGGAAGTATAGTTAATATGGGGGTGGGGAGGTTATGAAAAGTTTGGTAGCTAGGAAGATAATATGTAGTTGGAGGCACTGCAGGTGAGCAAGGCCAGAATCTTTCACTTTCTCTCATTATTTTTTTGAAGGGGACTTTTTAAAAACAAAGTTAGGCATCTTTTTGAGCTTGATTAGATTAACAGAGTTGGAAGGGACCTTGTAGGTCATCTAGTCCAGCCCCCTGCCCAAGCAGGAAACCCTACA
>JANHFL010003308.1:12069-31734 GCA_032468155.1 Oxyrhabdium leporinum
CTCTCTCTCTCTCTCTCTCTCTCTCTCTCTCTCTCTCTCTCTCTCTCTCTCTCTCTCTCTCTCTCTCTCTCTGTTACTGCAAGCTGACTTATGCAAATGAAAAAGAGAGGTTGTAGCTCTGTGGAACTGTCCCAATTCCCTTCTGTCTGCTTGCTTCAGAAAATCCTTTGAACAAACAATTGAGATAAAATCTGTCATTGTAACAAGATTAACCACTGGCTGCATTCACAAGCCTGTTGGGATACCTCTACTGCCTTACAATCTGTTATCTCTGTGAACCTTCCTTGGCTTTCAAATCTGTTTCTTGTACTTACCAAAGTTGCTAGGTAATTACTACTTTTATCCCCATTTAAGCAAGCTAATTATATAAATGTTCGACATTGGTAGGTCCTGGTATAATCTTAATCCGGTGACTTTGCTTTATCCTTGTCTACTAATGTGGAAGAACTGAAATATGCAGCATGGGATTTTTTCTGTAATAACGACTCAAGGGACATACAAAGGACACCACACACAGTCACATAAGTGAGAGAAGCAGAAGACTGACACGTGTGAGCCATTTTAAATTGCACAGATGCAGAGTGGGTACGAAGAAGAAAAGATCAAAAAGATGGGGGAAGGCGAAAGAAGCTTCCATATTTGTATTTAAGAATTCTTGGTTGTTTTATAATTCTCAGTTTTTTAAGTAGCAGTTTCATGAAAGTAATCTTTTACAGGATTATTTCCTATGTGATAAAATAGTATTTCTCTAATATCTTTTTAAAGCGGCAAGCTTTAAAAAATTACAGTCAGACAATTATAGATTTTAAATGTGCATATTTCAAGAAGCATGGATTTTGCATATCCTTGAATTTTTCTGAGTACAAGCTTCAAATACAAATTAATAAAATATTAGATATATTGCAAAACTGTTGGAATGAAACAATATCTGTTTCTCTAGGCAAATTCTACTTCCTCTTTGATATTCTCTGTGTTTCATTGCAGTGCATTTATAACGTTTATCTCAATTAGGGGAAAAAATAATTTTATAGGTAGAAAATCAGTTTTGGATTCTGTTTGCCTTTAAAGGAAGGTATTTATTCCTCCCCATTGCCCCTCAATATATGCAGCTGTGAATATTTTCAAAAAAAATATTTTGAAATCATTATTAATTCATAGCTATACAGGTGCTGCTACAGTTATTAGGGAAAAAAACATAAAATCTACAATAATAGTTTGGCCTCTCATTTCCCCCCAGTCCCAATCATTTCAACCTTAAGTTCTATTTTGTGTTATGAGTTTATTCTTTGAAATAAAATGATAAAAATATCCAGTACAGGAGAAGATATGTAACTGAGGATTGAAGCGATCAATGGACATAGAGATAAACCACATTTACAAACTATTCCAAAGAGACAATAAAAAGGAAATAAGAAGGAAATAAAAAGACCAGAACACATTTGCTTCAGTAGTTCACACCTAAATAAGTAGAGATTAACAACAGAAAACAATACTCCATCAAGGAACTATTGAGAAAACCACATTCTCAGCAACACTGGTGGAGCAAGGTGTTGTATACAAATATGCAGAAACCCTGATATTCACTAGTCCTGATGATGTTACCTAGTCATGTAATGAAATATCCATAAGCAACAAGCTCAGAAAGTACCAAGAACTCCATTTTTAAAATCTTTCTACTTTCTCCTATTTGAGTCCAGCTTGGAAGAAGTTATAAAACATTGTATATTTGCTGTATTTATTAAACTGCAACTCCTAAGGAGGTACATCTGGCAAGATCCAGTAGAAGGGCTTTCTCTGGCTCCCTACCTTGGGAATATCAGGCCTTCAGAAATTAGATTGGCCTCCACTTTGACACTTTTTGTAAGGGCCTGAAAATTTAGTTTTGCCATCGGACCTGGGAAACCCAGACTGGGATGCAGTCTATCAAATGGCTTATTTGACTATGTGTTGGTGCTAGGGAGGGTGGGTAGTTATTGTTTTTTATTTTTCTTCTATACTGTGTTTCTTATTCTTGTAAGCCACCTATAGTCGCTGTGAGCAAGCAGGCTGATATATAAATTTTCTTAAAAAAATAAATAAGCAAATAAATAAGCAAATAAATAAGCAAATAAATAAATAAATAAATTTCAAGGCCTCATTTAATGTAGACATCATCATTATATGAATACTTGTAGCCATCAGAATTAAATGTAAAGGTGACAATTCTGAGGTGAGACCCCATTTACATTGTAACAGATGCAATCATCACCATCAATATCCTAACTATTTAGGATAGTTTATACTCTCAAAAAAGTTTACAAATAATATGAACAATACATGGGTAAATAAAAATATAGTGAATATTATTTAAAACTAAACATTATACATTCCTTTGTAAAAGATAGTTGGCAGTTATGACTGAAATATGTCTAGAATCCTTGATCCATAATCTTTAAAATAAGTCATCATTGAAAGTTTTAGTAGGGTTAAAAAAGAGATATCCAAAATGTGGTGTTTTTATGACATCTCTATACAAGGTTAATGTCTATTTTTCTTCTGAGTGACCCTAAAAATACATTTTCAGCAATAATAACTGTTCAATTACTTAAACTCTAATTTTTAATTAAAATGATTTAATTACACAATTAAAGCAACTGAAGTGCTTTAAGCATTTCATTTTTTTTTCTTTCTATAACAAGATGCACTTTAACAAGATGGTATGGGATTGTTCTTTCTGAGTAACAACCTTTCTCCACATATATCAGCCCACTCCATCAGATCTCGCAGAGAAGGCATGCTGCAGATACCACAGGCAAGGGATCTACATTTGATGAGTCCTGGGACATAGGTCTTCTATGATGGAACATCCTTGCTAAAATTAGATTGGTCCCATCCCTTTTTATATTCTGAAAGGCCTTCAAGACCTGCTTATGTGACCAGATTTGGTGGTCCCACAGAATCAGATAATTTTCTTGGTAGTGGGTATTTTTTATTCTTCATGTATGGTTGCATTTATAGTCATATTTTGGATTTTAACAATATTTATTATTATGGTTTTTATATTTGTGTTTCTGTTTTTGATTTATGGTATTGTGCCATCCAGAGTACCTTTTGGTGAGATGGGCGACTATATAACTATATAAATTTGATTAATAAAGAAAGAAAAAAATACCACAGAAACTAATGAATTTACTTTCTATCATATCAGCTGCGAAATCCAAACCATGTTATGATTCAGCCAGTCCTATTTTTAGCAGTGATGGAGAATTTCACTCAAATTGCCTGAAATGAGAGTCAGTGAACCAGTGTCAAAACAAATACACACATACACAAATGCATGCATATATACATATATAAATAATGCAGCTCCAGTTAAATAGAAATAGATAAAAAAGTGTTATGTGTTCCATAAGTTCTTTTGTATACTATATTATACTTCTATGTTGGAAGCATTGAAGTTGGAAAATTATATACAACCTGTGGTTTGATCTGCCTAAACCTTATTTATAAAATAAACTATCCATTTTGTAAATGCATCTATTTCCAGAAGACAAACTTGATGACATCTTAAACTAACAAATTTTATCATAGCATAAAATATTCATGTCCACTTCATCAGATGACATTTTCCAGCTTTCCAATTCAACATATCACTTTCCTATCCTGGATAGTCTTTTCTTACATGTGCTTAAACCTGTTCAATATGCAGGATTTATATTATAAATGATGCACATAGCTTTAATTAGGATCAAATAAAAGACAGCAAACTATGCCACTGAAACTCTTTTTGGTTTTTCTTCCCAGAAGAAATGATACAATTTGTATTTATTGTTATTGTTGAAGTGATTCTGATGAATGAAAAATCTGTAAAAAAAACAATTCAATTAGGGAAGATAAGAAATGAGCTTCTGCCAAACTCCTTCATGCAGGAAAGTTTTAGACTGATAATTACCTGTATATCTTCACCTCCCCCCCCCCCCCCATTGTATGTTTAGACATAGAAATGTCTTCAATGAAGCCCTCCTCAAAAATCACTATCTTATTCTTCTGGCGGTCTGGGTAAATTCATGTGGAATGAGAATGCTTTGATAATTCAATTTTAGGTTATTAGTTAAAATATCAAGGGAAGAGTCAACTCTTGCTGATTGCTTTCTCAGATTTAGCAGATGTATTTAGGACTTCTGTTTAGCATTTCATTTTAAGACCAATTATCTGTGATACTTAATTGCACAGCACAAATTCTATTATCATTTTTAACACACATGCAATACCCCTTATTTGGAAAAAAAGGATATTCTCTCAATTTATTTTATCCAATCTTGCTGTAAATACTAAACTTCCAAATGAAGGCCAATTAAAGGCCCTTTGATACAGTCTGCATTTCATTAGATAAGATTTCAAGAAATTCACAATTATCTAGATCAGGTATGCTGACAGGTATCTTAGATTCCTCTGTGTTTCTTCAGTGCATGTTTCATATCAGAAAGAATGCCTTCTTTCTTCAAAACAGAACCATTAAGACATGCTGTGCTGCTAAAGCTAGCCTTCTATCTGAGTCAGCAAATGTAAGCTAACTGGGGGAAATAGAATAAAGACAAGATATTCACAGAAAACATATCAAATTACCTCTTCTGATGGATAATGATGCCAAATATAGAAGAAATGCATAATCCCCATTCCAACATTTGCTACAGAGAACATATTCATTTAGTGCAATTAACATTAAATGGGCAAATAGTTCTGGAGATGTTTCAGGACTGATCAGACATTTATTTGGATAACAATGATGAACTTATACAAAAATGAAGAATCCCTGTTTCCTAACTTACCTTCTTATTGTTTTATGTTCTTATGCATGCAACAACTAATTGTATATTCTGGAAAACCTAATAAATGTATGACGATGCATGTAATGATTTGCATTTTTTGAACTGATATGCAGGCATAAATCTGTTTAGCTATTGACTTTCATACTTTCCAAATCTTTCAGTATGCTACTCTTGTTTGGATTCAAATGTATAAATGTACATAATGAATTTTGAGACAAAATACATTAAAGGCTAAAAGTTTAATAGAAAATTACATCATGTCGTCAAAATTGTGCCCGACCGCTCTGAATTATTTTATATTTTTGGTAGTTATATAGCAAATATTCAACCAAAATACCTGCCCATTCTAGCCACAACCTGAACTGAATGCTCAATTAAATGAAAATGATATTTATATTTTTTTAAATAATAAATTAATTCAGAAATTGGAGAGAATGTATGTAAAAAGGAAAATATGACACTGACAGCAAGAGTCTTCATTCTTTCATCTTTCCTAACTAAAGCAGACTGGAACTTTTTTTTGCTAGAAAGAAGAATTCTAGCTTCTGTTTGTTATTGAGTCATGGGAAAGCTATGCCTGGAGACTCATTCAGGGATAACAAGCACATTTTGGATTAGCAAAGTCCTTTCGTATCACTGTAGCTCAGATGTGGGAGAGATTCTAATACATAGAAAACCTAAGAGTAGAAAGGAAGTAGACATTTCAGAATTAGAAAGTTGAAAGAAGAAATTCTCCATCACTGCAGCTTGCTAGGACTCTATTAAGAGCACACTCAGAATGACAGATTTATAAACTAAAACTTACATATACTTTATCTTAATGAAATGACTTTTTAAAAACCATCCTGCCCTATACAGTTGTTGAGAGGACAAAATATAAAAATAAAATTATTCATGAACTCATTCAGATTCTCTGAAATCACACTACAATTAAAAACAAAAATGAAGACTTTGACTCTGTCATATTTTCATTTAGTTGTAATTTTTAAATGGATTCTGAAGATCAAGACATGAATACAGCGAGCCGTATTTTCTATTTTGGTCTGGTTGTAATTTGGATAATCTTTCCATTAACTATGGTTATTTATGACATTTGTTAAAAGCCCATATTGCTAATTGAGCTAAAAAAAGAAAACTTAATGGAGTTGAATTGGAAGTATTCCATAAAATTAAAATCCTAGACTTAATGGATATCTAAGGTATTATGAAGGGGAATATTCCATGGGTGATGTGATACAGTTAGATCAGAGTTTATTTAAAACTGGCAAAGAGCCAAAGTACCTAAGTATTCAATGGAAACACCTTACAGAGATAACTGTTTTGCACTATTTATTTTAATTACTGTTTTATTAAATACTTGATTTTATTACTAGGTTAAAGAGAATATATGGCAACCTTTGTTTTTTTCTTTCTATATTTTAGATATTAGATTATTAACCCATCCTACCATTTTTTTCTATTAGCCAACTATTTTCCCCCCCTATTCATTGCATGATCTACTGTTTTGATGATGTTCTATCCATTTTAGCCAATGTATTTTACTAGGAATTATTCATGGTGGAAAATTCACACAAACTACCAAAACTAGTTCAAAAAGAGGAGGGGAAGAATTAGCTTCATGTATTTTTAGAATTCTGATGAGCTTTACTTACAATTTATAATTAATTAATAATTAATTATAGGAGTTCCAAGCTTCATTTATTTAACATTTCTGTCATACCTCAAAAAACCAAACAAACAAAAAACCCTGGCCATCTGCTCATTTGAAGATATCTATATTAACAATAGCAATATTTTCTCAGATCTGCAATTCAATAACATCTAAAAGACATCAGGTTGATAAAAGTTCATACACACAGCTTGAAAATTGAAAGGTGTTTTTTTGATTTATGCCAACCTAGAAAACAGATCATTCTCCTTTGCAATACAAAGAGAATTGACTTGGAGTAGAGTTTGTACCCTATAAACATCTGCTGGAATTTACATAGTGTAAATATCTGAAAAAGAACTTTCACTGAAGCTCTTAAGGAATAAACTGGCACATATAGGGGCAGGTAATGCTCCAGGTATCCTGGTTCTAATTTCTGTAGTATATGGTCTTATAGATCAAAATAATATTTGAATTGAATCCAGATTCCATTTTAAATCAGCCAAATAAATCTTCAAATCTCTTAAAGCATAATGAGATTGTTCTTAGAAAATTTGGGCTTCTATTCTTTCCGCTACTCTTTCCTTTAATAATCAATAATGATTGATTATTCACTATTATATCATAATTCTATAATTCCATAAATTATAGCATTGGAGGAACACTTATAAGCCATATAGTATCCTGGGCTAATTATTCAAAGCTGTTATTCCGTGTAAGAAATTCAAAGTTAAAACATCACCAACAGCTATTCAAATATCAGAAAACAATACTTACTACCTATTAGGTAATTGGTTCAATTGTAAAAACCCTCAGCATGATTTTAAAAAAAGGTCTTCATTCAACTAAAATCTATCTTCCTATAATTTCAGGAACATTGGTTGTTTAGAGGTGGGAGAAATTGAAATGAAAATATGCTTTGCTTTGGCATAGCTTTGGACATGACAGTTTTAACATATTTAACAATTTTAAAGTTATCTGCTGAAGCGGTCCAGCATGGAAATAGTACAATATACTTTATTAAACTTAATTGTTACTTTTAGCCAGTTATTTTATCAAGATGGCTTTTTAATTTTATTTATGTTGTGCTGAAAATTAGCCTTTAACCGAATTTGAAGTCTTTAACAAATTTGGTAAGAACTCTCTATATTGTCTTAGCCAAAATATTTGAGTAAAAGGGCCAATACTAAAATTGTCAGTAATAATTGTAATACATATTCAAATTTTGTGAGGTACAATTGATCAGTACACTAAATATTATATTCAAAAGAGCTAGATCTTAATTTTCATTCCACTGCTGAAATTAAAATATGCTGTTGTTATACCATCTCACAATCTAGGGAAGAAGCTACCAAAAATGAGATATGGTTAATATAAAAAGGGAGAATGAGGGATTTTTTTGCCCAATGTTTTATTTTATTTTGATTTTTTCAATTGTTTATTATTCCAAAAGGTCATAATTGTTTTGTAATTATTGATCTTATTTTCATTAGATTGTATTTATATGATTATGTAATTTGAAGTTGTCTGGATTACTGAGACCATTGCAATATATAAATATTATAAATAAATAGTAACAATTTGTTTCCTCAAGTCATTGGCATTTTATACCTGGTTTCCATGTTTTCCCAAAGATACTTCTTTTTATATGCTATTGTGTAATCCATCTTGCCCTGTTAATTTAAATCAAAAACAGAGACATATTCACTGGCCATATTTTATTCAGTAACAACTTTCAATAATGACCATTTTAATTTTCTAATGGAATATATACTTTCTTGTTGAAAAATATTCCTTGGTGTGCTGAAGTTGATCTGAGGCATGCAGTCCAATGCTTTATGGGTAAACTGCCTTCTCTATCTCCTGCTGCAGCCTGGTGGAGGGCTGACCCCCAGCCGCTGCCTCACTCCTACCTTGCTGCCCGTAACTCTCCCCAGTTCTCCAGCCATGGTCATGCTGGCTTTCCCTTTCTAAAGATGAAGCAATCTGGAATGAGGGAGGATGCACGCAATCCAGCCTGCCTGACATGTCACATGGCCACCTGCCCTGTCATGGCCGTTGCAGTGGTCATGGGAAAACAAAAACAGACAATGGGACAAAGTGGGTGGCTTCTTAACTAGGGCTTATTTTTGGTGTAGGTCTTATGTTTGGGGAAATAAAGTACTATAGTCTTTTTAGTTTTTTTTTCTAGTTTTTCTGGGCATTAGTAAACCTTAACCTTCACTTTTCTTCCTCTTCTTTGCTAAAGTTTAGAAGAACCTTTTCAGTTTATCCATGACACTATTTAAATACATATCTTATTTTATTTCCTTATGCAAAGTAGAAGTTTCTTTACTCTGTCAATTTAGGCATAAGCTTTCCTATATCTCCTAATAATCATCCAGCCACGAGAAAAGGTCATCTATCATCATGAGGTACATTATCATCAGTATGCTGATTATTCTGAATTGTATATCAGTGCTCCTGACAAAACTAAGTAGTCTTTTCAGGTTCTGGTCTCTGAAGGCTGTGATGGTCAGATAAAGAAGAATAGAGAGACTTCAGGTTTGAAGATTACTTAGTTCATTAGTATTGAAATTAACACCCAAACCACGACAGGTCATTCTGATGTTTAACCTGGATAAGTACATACATACACACTGCATAACATAATAAGATACAAAGTATTATTATGATTAAACATCATAAAGTGCTGTGATAAAATCTACCAAAATCTATTGCTTCATCATTTTATTCTTTTGAACTGAAGAAAATATAGCCTTCTCCAGGATGGAGAAGTTACACATTTCCATTTTCTTAGCATCTGGAATAAGATGCTAAGATGCTAATTTTTTTCTAATTTTACATATAGTATTTTAGCTATCTCCCTTTTACAATAAGCCATAATTCCTTTCATAGAGTCAGATTTCAGAGTTTTGTTATATAATTCAACATCACATTAACATCATTTATATTTAAAAGATTCCCAATAAATCTACTTATCTATAATAAAATACTACTCTAAAATAGTGCCAGACACTCACAGAATCAAACCATATGAGTCAATGAGCTATTATACCATTATGCATTATACTGTATTATATTATTAAAGACACTTAAGTTAAAACTTTCAATAACATTTTTAAGAGCTGGTAACTAGGGTCAAACTAAAGAATTGGATTAGAGCATAGAACATTTGCAAGTCTTTCCTGTATGCACATAAATATGCATTGCAATTTTGCTTTTTTTTATTGCTTAGTGAGACAGTAAGGGGCAAATTAAGTTAATTATTCAGAAAACATATCAATATATACCTATTCAACTCAAAATGCAGAAGGAAAAAAAAACATTGCCAGAAGGCAACCTGGAAAATAAGATAGATATTTTGTTTAACAGCAGAATTCATTATGAGAAATCAAAATCTACCAAAATTTAACTGGATTTTTTGCTCATTTATTTTAAAGCAAATATCTATCAAGCCAGGATTGCTAAATGAAAAGTGTTTCATAGTGCTACTTCTTACTTCTTAGTCCATATTTATATCCGAACGTCTACAATTTCAAGCTTCAGTTACCCAAGAGACTAAGCACGTAATTGTGTGGAAGCTAGACAGAAAGTAGACAAAAGTTGTATCATGCTGTAAAATATTATCTTAAATAAATCCATAGCTAGCTTGAATCTTTATACTTTCTTCCAGCTTTTTGTGTTCACTTAGAAGACTGTAAACACAACTAGGGGGGAAAATGTCTTTAGAAGCATCTGACTGAAACTAATGTAGAAGGAAATGTTTAAACAGTATTTATTTCTGTTCTTTCTTCCTGGCTTGTAATTAGTGTGTGCTACTTCAATTCCATACCTAGGGGCAAGGTGCTGTAAGAGTCAGTTCTTTTGTCTGGCATCTGCCTTTTCAGAACCTGAACACAAGAAATATGGTGTGCTAAATGCCTATAAAGATACAACCTAAGACTTAATTATCCAAATTGGTGTTTGCCACAGAAATGAGTCAGACAACCACTAATATAATTCAGTCTTACTGTTATTGGACTTTAATAAAATTGTTGTTAGTTGACAGATGCCTCAAGCTAGCAACAAACAATTTGCAGTGACTTATTAGAGAAACCTGAGTTTTTAATGAATGAGTTTTCATCACATGGGATTAGAAAAAACCCCAACAGTAATGAGTTTTCATTATTTGGAGATTAAAAAAAACCAGTTATGATTTTCATTGACAATTAAAGTAGATTGTCTAACTTCTCAATAAAAAAATAAAAAAACAGTATAAATTTGGGTTACAGAGTTAATTGCATTATTCCGTAAACTATCTGGATTTAAAATATGATGAACTATATTTGAATCCAAATTATGTTATAAGGAGCAGAGGAATGTATTCACTGAGCTATTCATTTTACCCCTGGTCCTTTCTGGTAATATAGAATAAACCACGAAATAATCCATCTACCAATATTAATATATAAGAGAGGTACTGGATTATATAACCTCAGTAATTTCATTTTAAATCCAATATTCACAGCTCTATGTGCTGCATGCATGGAGAAGAAAGAAGGATTGCAATATGTATAGATTGGTTCTTTTTTCTATGGGTTCAAGTATCTTAAAAATGTGATTTAGCAAAAGACACCCATTAAGCTTTCTGACAGGATGAAATGGAACTCAGGTCTCTTATTTAAAATAATAGTGAAGCAGCAATCCTTTAGAAAGCTAGTGACCTTAGATCAGTTATTCTCTCTCAGTTCTAAGAAGAAAGTAAGGGGGAAAACTACTTCTGAAAAACCTTGTGAAGGAAATTGAAGGGTTTATTTCAGGTAGACTAGATTCAAAGGAACATAAACATACACAAAAATATCCTCTTCTTTATATGCACTGGAGAGAGTGCAGAGAAGAGCAATGAAGTTAATTGGGGGGCTGCAGGCTAAAACATATGAGAAACAGGAATTAAGTATGTATAGTTTAATGAAAAGAAGTACTTGACATGTTTCCAATGTTCAACTATTTAAGGGGCTGCCCCCCAAAATTGGATCAATCTATTCTCCAAAGCACCTGAAGGCAGGACAAGAAGCAATGGATGGAAACTAATCAAGGAGAGAGCCACCCTAGAACTAAGGAGAAATTTCCTAATAAAATTGGAAATGTGCTTTATTTGGGGTTTGAACAAGATATCAGTATTTGAATATTCTAAGTGGCTTGTATTTCTCTGGAAAACAAAATTGAACTTGATCAAGTGTTCATACAAACATTTGTCAATGGGATAAAGCAACCCTTTTCTTCCAGGACTAATGCTGCATTCCACCAATTTCTTACAATGAGCATTCCAAACTTGAACTGATGAGTGATTTCCTGATTGTGAGACTATTAAGCAATGGAAGAGCCTGCTTCTTGAACTTGTGGGTACTCCATTATAGATCTTTTCAATAAAAGAATGGAGAATCATTTGTCAACAACAGTATTATTGTCATGGGCAGGGAATTGGACTAGTAGACTTCCAAAGTCTCTTGAAACCCTCTTATTTTGTGCTCACATAGAATTGTACCTTTGAACATTCTAATTTAGCTAAATTGCTCTGATTAGAAATATTCAATTATTAATAAAAGAAAAGGGAATGGTTCAGACATTCATATTAAAAATAATAACAATTTCTATTTGAAAACTTTCACTGTTGCTCATTTCATGACGGTTAAGTTAATATTGCAAAGAACACTATTGCTTCACTAGCCCAAAGTCACCTGAACTATATTTTTTTGTCTCAGTGATACACATTTAATCCATCAACCACTATTACTGGCAGAAAATAAGCCATTGTAGTATTTAAATTAATCAGTTATAAAGCTATATGATCTTTAATGTAGTTTTAAACATTAGCTGATGATTTTTTAATTTAAATGACTTAAACATAGTTTCCTTGAAACTTATTTATGAGAATTTTATATGGAATTCTAAATTCTAACATTTAGGATAACATACAAATATAATATACTTGAAACTTTGAAAAATTTTAAAGCAAAAGCTAGAGGCTAGATTTTCAATTCTACCTAATTATGCATAATATAATTAATCTGAGATAGATTTGTATGAACTGAAAAACTGGCAAGATCAGAAACAAACAATGAGATAATATTAATCAACTATAAGAACAGTATACAAATGCCTACTACTATTCTTTTTTTGGGGGGAAAGCATCTCTCAAGCCATTATAATTTAAGGCAAGACAAAAAGTCATAGATTTGAATGTTGGGATTGCTATGTACATAAAAGTTAACCAGCGGTCCATCCTTAAATTTCTAGCTGTGAAATTACTTATTCAATTACAAGTTGGTCTGTCATTTGCTAGCCTGTGGAGGCTGGACAGTATTCAGATTATACCTGATTTTGGCATTATACCTACATTTTCACTGAATCTGCTGGGGTCGTTAGTGTTCTCTGGGTCTGGTTATTTTCTTGCACAATGTTTAATTACCAAACGGGATAACATCATCAGTGCTAGCAGGATTTCCTTATATATCAGTGGCTTGCTCCGTCAGTGTTGGTGGAAGTGTTCTGGGTAGTTTCTTGTCTAAGTTCTTTTCTCTTAACAGCAAATCTGACTTTTTAGTTAGTATGCATGGCTAGAAATAAGATTTCTGGGTGTAATTTACCATTTGACATTTTTTTGGGAAAGAACTTAGAGATTTACCAAATTCTCCATCATAGTCTACTAAATTTATTAAGCAATCTTTGTGTCAACATAAAATGTTCTGAAAATTTAAGACTTAGTCCTCGGGGGGGAGGAGGGGGGGGAGAGCTCATTCTTTTCTTTTCTTTTCTCTTTTCTTTTCTTTTCTCTTTTCTCTTTTTCTTTTCTTTCTGGAGAAATACTTTTCAGAAATAGTAGAATAAAAAACATTTCTTAATTTACACATTTCAAACTTACACAGAAAGCTATTATATGTCCTGATTCACATGTTTATAAAGTTATGGGATATATGATGTATCTACTATCCATGAAAAGTAAGTTTGGGTTAGTAGTTAAGACACCAGGGTAGAAAGTAGGAGACGGTAAGTTCTACTTCCACTTAGGTATAAAGCCAGATATGTGATCTTTGGCCAGACATCTTCTCTCAGCATAGAAGGAGGCAATGACAAATCACACCTGAAAAACTGTGTCAAGAAAACTTCAGGGACTTGTCCAGACAATGTCCGAGAATCGGACATGATTGAATGGAAGAAAAAAATCATCTATATCTATGTCTTTGTTTATATAGACATATGATCTTTGAGTTGTGGGGGAAAAAAGTTCTTGACAAATTTAAAATACAGTTTTATGGGGTTTCACATGCATTTATCATACATTCCTGTATTTAACTGGAGCTAAAATATTTTTACCTGCATAATATTCTGAGCTTTACCATCCTTTGAGTTATTTACATAAAAGAATTAACAAACACCAATCTTGACTGTTTTACAGACACAGAGTGAGAATAAGGAAATAACACAACATGCAACTACAACATATCATAAAGTGTAATACAAGCTAAGAAATAATAGAATCAGCAACAGCTATTGAAGCACATATTCAAAATCAGAATGGGCGATATTTGATAAAGAGTTTGATGGACAAGTTATAAGACACCAGACTAAAAACTTAAAGACTGTGAGTTCTAATTTTATTTTAGACACAAAGCCAGTTGGGTGAACTTGCGCCACTCACTCTCTCTCAGTCCCAGAAAGAAGGAAGTGACAAGCCTGCTGAAAATCTTGCCAAGAAAACTGCAGGGACTTCTCCAGACAGTCACCAGAGGTTAACACTGACTTGAGGATATAATAAAAACGAATTCTTGAGAAGAAGAAGCTGCAGTATAGCCTATCAACTTTCTGACGATTTGAAAAAGGTAATCTCATGATTAGATTCAATGGCACTAATTCTTCAGCAATTTATGAACTATTGAACATGACAAATAAATAAGGATCTACTGTGCAGTATATCTCTTTTTTGTCTATCAACCTGTATGTTCTTTGTTTAAGAGATTGTTAATCTGAGGTTACTTCCTTCTGCCTTTCTTCTCAGTCTAACATGCACAGAGCACATGGTCTTGAACTTTCCTGATAAGATTGTAGCTTGTTCAATTTGCTTAGCCCTGAAAGTAAAAAAATAATATTTAGTAAATAGAAGCAGTGATGCAGAGACAGAACTATGCTGAATGAGAGAGAATCAAGAATCTCACAATTCAACTCTGAGCTAGAAATATTCTCTTTTATCAAAGAAGTAGAAGTTAAACTGTTTTTTGGGGCACCCTTCAAAGTGCATATGATGGTTTGGAAAATCTAGATGTGGCTTTGAATTATCTTGAAAATAATTTTATTTCCTTTTGAGGAAGAAAATGTCCTTGAAATAGCCCATTTTAACTAAGGTTATGTTGTTTAGTGGAATTTGGTAAACATTTATAAAAATTAGCTCTTGAAGACTGTAGAACTCTAGGAAATGGTCTCAAGATTGGGCTATGTACAGTAGTGACCCCAAACATTGTGTGCTTAGAATGGTCCTTACCTTCTTTTCTCTGGAAAATGTGATAGAGTGGCAGCTGGCACTTCTCACATTTTTCTGTATACCATCAGCTAACTGTTCCTCTTTCATTAGATATACAAAAATAGAATGCTGAAATCAGAACCTTTCTCTGTGTTTTGCATTCCAAGATTTTTCCATTCCCTTCACTAGAACATAAGAGAACATGTTTCTTTGCACACTGGAAAATATGTAATTCACTTTAGAGCTACTTGTTCTTCCAGTTCAAAAAAATGTCAGACATATGTAATTTGTATTGTGTTTTGTTTTAACATATACTATTGCTTTTGGAAAGAAAGTTATTTTTCAATAGAATAAATGTCCATGAAAATGATAATTTAAAAAAATGATACTTAAATCTTCATAAATTACAGAGAAATACCATAAGGTCAGGTTGTTCAAAGCAGAGCCACTTCAGAGAAGCTCTGTAGCAGAGCCAATTTCTCTACTGGAATCAATGAATCAGATTTCTGCTGTTGTGCTATATGTGCAGAGAGACCTTATTTATTAATCATGAAGAAGAGGCATGGGGACTCCAGTTCAATATCTGAAAGAAGAAGGGAACACGTGTCATTTAATTGAAGCTTCATTACACAGAAGTACAGTCAGGTATGCAAAGGGATCCTGCTTCACCAAGGCATCAAGGCAGAAACTAAATTAGTTACTTGAAGCATTAAAAGAGTACAATGAAGCATTTTGAAAGAGTACTTCAATCAAGGCTAAGCAACCTATTGAAAGTTCCACCTATCCCTATAACCTGAAATAGCATTCTTGTGAAAATGCTGCCTGTGCATTAAATATGCTATTCATTCCAGTGATGTTTTGTTAAAATAGAAATATTATTTTTCAGATATTTTACTAAAGGTAATAATCATTCTCCGGGATTGCTATGATTTGACCTCAACATTCCATTACTGTTCTCTTACAGTGACTTTGGGTTTACAGAAAATTCAACTGTGGTTGTGAGGTGGTACACACTGGTTTCTCGGGGCAGAATAAATGAAAACTGACTAAGCTTTGCTGACCTCCTGACTTTTCAAGTATTCATGTACCTTGGCCTTTTTCCCAGTGTTCATGCAGCTGGAGAACACCAGTGTATAATATTGTTAGAATTTCTCCTGGGAGAGTCCTGTAAAAGGATAAGGGAGTAAGAAAACAAAACAAAATAAAGAAATGAATTTAAGTAAACTTGGTCTTCAAGGAATTTGGAGAGATGGGGAACTTGCCAATGACAATGTTATTCTGTCATCTGACAGTTAAAATGAAGAAGGTCAGTGTAATATGTGCATATTTATTTACATCTGGCAAACATCTAAGTTGACAAGAAGATGCAAATTGTCTTGATCTCAAGTGAGTAAAAATCTTTTTCCTTTTTATAAATATTGTGATTCATAATACGTAGGAATTATTAAATTGTTACCATAAATTCCAATCTTATTGTTGACAGATAGGGATGAATAAGCAGATGTTCTTTGCCTATTCATTTTTACATGTCTGCAGAATTGCACACTTTATCTTAACATCAGACATTTGACTAGTAGATAATGGGTCTACAGAAATGGCGTCGGGTGGCGTTACATATATTTATATATAAGTATTCTTCTCATTAAATATTGAATAACAGGAGCCTGAATTACAGAGTATAATTGCAGAATGCTTCAAGCTTAAAAATATTTCTGTCTCTTCCAAAACACTCCATCTCATTTTGCTCTGACTAACTTACGTTTTGTTGTGGAGACTCCTGTGTTTTGGAATGCAGTTCACAAATGCAGTTCATCATTCAAAAGCTATCTACAAACATAAAAATGATGGCTCTTTTTATTAAACTAATTTTATTTGTCTCTTGATTTTGGAAAATTGTTATTTTTCTGCTTCTTACAGTGATTATTTTATGTCTTAGCATTAGACATAATAGACAATCTTTTCATCCACGTAGAGTATGTATGTTCCATGATAGAAAATGGAGTAAGATTAATATATATGCTAGCTTCTTTCAAAGACAAACTAGGGATATAGTTAAGCTTACTAAGCTTAAGGGAGGACAGAATTAATCAGGTTTCTAAGAGCCTACACAATAGCTATTGGTAAATATTTCAAGAGAACTATTGTGGTCTCGAAAAGGGTAAAGAAGATTGTCCCCAGATACCCTTTTTCTCATCATATTCAGGTTTCCAATAATCTACCAATCAGATGTTAATTTTGAGAAAGTACTTTTAAAAGAACAGCACAAATAAATGTTACATGTATGCTGAAAGTTCTTATAATATTAGAACAAAGTCCAGAATACAAATTTTAATCTTCTTGCTGTTGGAATCATCCTTCTTACTTAATAAATGTCTGAGGTCCTTTTGACAGATGCTGGACAAGTAGAATGAGGGTTGAAGATTGGAAAGTAGCACTTGCATTGTTAGGCAACTTATCCATTGCTGATAATTTTGTAGAAATGTCTATGTTGATGACTTCAAACACAACTGTTCCTCATATAAAATAACAATGAAATTAGTTACTTATTTTATAGGAAAAAAATAATTATACTTCATGTATACTGAATACAGTGTATATTAGATTTAAACATAATAAATAAATATACTTTTTAACCAGTAATAAAAAGTATTATAATGTAAGGGCTCATTTTGCTGAATATGCGCCTAGCCATTTGCCAAATTTTATCATGAAAATCCCAGTATATTATGCACAATCCAGACAATGCACAACACTATAGCTTTGTAGGAATTATGAGCAACACTATAGTTTTGTATGAATTCTAATTAAACTTTTACATTTCTTGTATCTTTTCTTCAGTTGCATCCAAAAATAGGAAAATGTGCTTGCATCATATTACAAAAGACAAAATGTGTTGATAATTCAAAGATAAATGATATTGTTTACCTAGTTTGAAAGCTAATACTACACACACATGCACACACTGTGTGTGTAGTTAAAGTTACAATATATATGTTGTTTTTGTTTTCTCTTAAAATATTAAAAATTTGCATGTGTTATTCCATAGCTTAAATAAAACTATTGTTGTCAAAGGTGTTTCAAGTAAATTGCTTTCTTCTTATGTAAATCCAGTTCCTATCTATGGCTTGAGTAATGTATGAGTACAGCTTTTAACTTAAGACCTGTGGTCCTCTGTGCATCAGTCTGTTATAATGGTTGAAGGAGTCTGTGCTTAGCTTTTAAGCAGCCATGACATTTTATGTTGCTGACTGGTCAATAAAACCAATTTGATTTCTTATACCTGAATCTAACCTTAGGGTGATTGAACTATACAGAGGAAAATATATATATATTACCTCAAAGGACTATATGAGCCTTACTGGATAAATTTCCAGTGGGTAGAATATTATAATTGATGCCCAGAGCACTTTAAAATAATCATGAATTTCTACAGTGTTACAGAAATATGTACACTAGAGAATTAAATAAGAAACTATAAAAACCTTGTATTGGAATATTTTGATACTTTATACCCCTACTGAATAGAAATAATTTGGCTCTTGTTCTAAAGAAGTAGTTCTGTGTATGTCAAACTGATTTAATTGAGAAATATCCAAGAATGGAGCATGGAATATATTTACAGCCTTAACTGAGGACCCAAAACGTAAGATGGATAAATCACAATATTAAATTCTATTTCTAATGTTTGACTGTTTGCAGTTGCAGATAATCCTGACCATTCCCATACTCATTTCTGGTTTAGATCAAAATTAGATGACATGCTTAAATGGCTAACCTATGTATCTTAATTGTTATTTAATCATATTTATACAATTTCTGTGTTTAAATAATAAAATTGCTATTTGTTTTAATAAAAAAATTACAAACAAATCAGAAAATAATTAAAAAATACAAATGATTAAACATTCAATTATATAAATAAGATAATTTGAATTTGCAATGGAATGTAAGAATAACTTTGGGGGATGATGGAAAAAGATGCTGCCTAGGAAGTAATCAGACAAGAGATACAGGAGCCTGCAATGGATTTATCAGTCAGAGGAAGAAACTTAGGAAGGACATGTTGAGTCTGACAAAATTCAGTTACTATAGCTTATCTAGCCACATGTTTCCTATCTAGTTTATCTTGGAGCGATGATATAAATCTTGGAAGTCGGAAGGTATAACTTCCCACCACTATTTTTAACTGCCTGAACAATTAGGTCAGGTCCTTCCAAATTGCTCCCTTTGACTGTTAATCCATTGGAGATTCGTGCCATTGGGACAGGGATGTCTGTCCTTGAAGCTCTGGTGTAATGACTGGAGGAGGAACTAGGTCTCCATAGTCTTCCAAAAGTCCAGTAAGAATTGGGAGAATTTATTGTGTTATAAGTAGGGTCCTTTATTTTTTTAAATGTTTTTATTTTGTTTACTGCTCTAAATTTCTTGGATAGACAGGCAGCTATATAAATTGCCACATCTGGAATGGCATGGTGTTTTTCTGCTTGAGCAATGGGGTGGACTAGAAGACTTCCAAGGTTTCTTCCAACTGTTATTATGTTATTCTGTTATTTGGATGGATGAAGGATGGAGAAATGGAGGGATGAATAAACTCTTTTTTTTTTGCAATAATTTTTTTTATTTTATTTTAATACTAGTCTTCCATTACACGGTGTGTCGTCTGGGTACAAATATTTGCAAAGATAATTAAAAATGCAATTCTATTCTTATAT
>JANHFL010003308.1:31788-58450 GCA_032468155.1 Oxyrhabdium leporinum
TAAATAACTATACAGTGATTTTATCAATCTTTCTTCCACTCCTGTTAGTAATTTATCTGGTTCTATCAAGTCTTTATCAAAACCATTTAATTTCACATCTTTTTCTTATCTAGATTGTATTTGCGCATATGAGTACTGGATGAATAAACTCTTCACTGCCACATTTGGTTAGCTCTTTTAAAGGTCTGATTATCTGATAATTCTGTTCTTTTTTTAATGGTTCATAGCATGTGGTTTACTTATTTATTTATTTGCATCCCATCTTTATTATTTTTACAATATATTTCCTCCTCTATTTTCCCCACAACAACAACCCTGTGAGCTGAGTTGGGCTGTGAGAGAGTTACTGGTCCAAAGTCACTAGCTGGCTTTCATGGCTAAGGCAGGACTTGAACTCACAGTCTTCTGCTTTCTAGACTGGTGCCTTAATCTGTAGACCACTGGTTTGGACAGGAAATTACCAAATTAGCTTGATTTGAAATTTTCTCATGGATTTAGGAGAGATTAAACCAATCCTTGGTTGCTAATACAGGAGTCATTTAGTTGTCTTAATAAAGTCAGAATGCTATTAATAGCTCCCAGTGATATATTCAGGCAATACTTTGGAAATGAAATCATATGTATTGATTTTTGTTGGCATTTGACATTTATTTTGATCAACCTCTTTAGCAAGAACTGAGTAATTTGTTCAGGAAATAGCATAATTGACAGTGATGTGCTGTGTCCAATATTCAGATTGAAAATGAATTCATGGATGTTTTTCTGTACAACTCTGTGACTGCAAGTAAAAGGAGAAGCAGTATGAACTATTTTTTTTATCTGTAATAGTCAAAATAGCAGAGTTAAAGGCTAACACATTTATACCAGCATGACCTTTTGTTGGCTAGAGTCTGATTTGATATATCATCAAAGTTTATGAAAACTCATTCTACATTATTTTTAATCATTGAAACTTTCATTTGTAGAAAGCCTTGAGAAAATTGGCATTGAAAAATGTAGCATATTCCCATATTATATTTGGGAATCAATTCAAGAAATAAAAGCTGCATGCCTTGAAAATTCATTATTAAAAAGGATCAAAATTCTGCTACAGCCTAGAACCCGATGTGTCAGATTAATAGTAGATCCTGAATCCCTAACATAATTCCTGTAGGTACCAAACTCCCAGTGATTCCTTTAATATGCAAGAGTCTACAAATATACTAATTCTTTTTGCTAAGGTTTCAATTTATTTGAAAAGGTTAATTTAAAATTTAAAACAATATAATTTAAAATTGAGTCACATGCAAGCATTTTATTTCTAAGAATACATCTGGATTCTACATAGCTAACTTTGTGCTTTGTTTTGAAATATGCCCCTCATCATTTGCACTGAAGATACATTAAGATGGTAGACAACATCTCAGGAGCCTAGATAGGGTGAAGCAAAACAATATGCAAGATGTACTGTCAAAAATCCAGATGTGTCCAGTGGCTCAAGAAGATTGATACTCCATGCTAAATTTTTAGATGCCTTCACCAACTTGGTGTATTCTAAGTCTGTTGGGATGCTAATAAATGCCATCAAGTTGGTCTCAACCATATAAATAGATTTTCTCCAGGATAACCCTCCTTCAGGATAATATATTCCCATCTTGACCCTTCATGTAGTACACTGATCACCACTGTAATTCAGTCAATCATTCTTGCTGCTGGTTGTTCTCTTTATTCTCCTTCCTTCTACCTTTTCCAGCATTATGAACATGTCAAAGGATTAGTATCTTCACATATCCAAAATATGATAGTTATGTTGGAATAATATTTCCCATAAGTCTAATCCAGACCATCAAAAACTGTCAGATAATTTGTTTGTGTTTGTGTATTTTATTTTATAATATGAAATAGCAACAGCAATAACAACATGAGGAAAATAATTAATTCAAAATAGTACAAATATTTAAAAATATTTTTAAAAATAATATTTAAAAATAACAGACATTAACATTGAGAAGACTATTTAACACATAAACTTTGAAATAGTAAGAAATATTTTGAATGTATGTATTAGAAAAGGCAGTTTGAAACCATTCAAAAATTCCTCTCCCTAGCTTTCCTATCAAAAAAGCCCAATTCAAAGCACGTAACAGCAACTCATGGGTTCATATCAGATGTCAATTTGTCTTCCCAATGTTGTATAATAATCCTTTTGCTCTAGAGAAGGTCAGATTGTGAAGGGACAAAGCTTTATGTTAGAATCATAGAATCATATATTTGAAAAGGGCCTTAGAAGTTATCACATACAAACCCCTCCTGGATCCACTGAAGCATCTCTGACAGATGACCATCCAGTCTCTGAAGCAGAACGTTCCACTTACTGTGGCAGTGTGGCAGCCTGTTGATAATAAGAAATATTTCCTTAAAACTATCACATATATTCTGGAAAATTATTTCATATATTCTTTGAAATGGAAAGCTATTCTGTTGCTTTTAGGGGCAAAATAAGAATTAAAGTCTGGCAACTTGTATGAATGATCCTTTTCTGTGCGAACAAATTACAAGTAATTTACATCATTGCAGCATATATTACCTTTTTAACAGCTTAGGACTTTTCGCTTTTTCTTTGCTTTTTTTTTATATTTGGCATTACAGAACTACAGTATTTTTATCTGTTGTCTTTTTGCTGCTTTAGGAGGTAGTTTAAACATTGAATAAATGAAGGCATATGTATGCACAAAACACTACTAAAGGAGAAAGAAAAGCAAAAGTCTGCTGTATAAACCTTACTATTCAAATAGTATATCTCTAATGGGGAGTGCATGAATGTGTGCTAACAAATGGTTCAAAGGTTTCAGCTACACTTGCCTTAAAGTATAGGGATGTTTTCTTAAAAATAGGATTGTCATTTCCATGCATGCTTCTGAATAGTTTAAGGGGCTTTGAATGGCGAGGAGGGCATAATGTGTAAGGATTTTACTGAGTCCATTGAGTGATGTCCACTGAATCTCTTGCTGATGTGCTTAGTAATAAAGATAAATTGAGCAGAACCTTTTGTTCATCAGTTTCTTAATGCTTTATGAGCAATAAGACACGGTCTACAGATGAAAGAGACAGAACTGGCCTGAAAGCAGGCTGCTAAATAATTGGATGCCATCACATAATTAAAGAAGAAAAAGTTAAGTTAAAATTCTTTGCATATTTGAAAATCTAACTCATGATTCAAGACTGGAATTTAAATATGTAATGTCAGAAATTTGCTTTCAGCATCACTTCTAAATTAAGATTTTTTCCCCCCCTGGTTTTATTATCTTGTGTTCATATTTTTAATAAAGGATACAAACATCCAGCCTTGTTAATCAGTTCCTGACAATGCTGCATTATTCTTTTTTCCAAGTTTTAAATACAATTAATGGCTTGTATAGGAAGATCGTAATAAAATAAAGTACTATCAACTTTTTTAGTAGAATTATTTACACTAATTACAACCAATCCCTCAGTCCTTCAATTTCCTTTACATTGATGGCACAACTGATTTCAGATAATAATTATTTATACTTACAATAACTTTGCTGGCATCTTGGCAGATATTGTTGTGTAAAAGTCTGCCCTTCAAATGTAAGTGGTCTCACTAAAATTTATAATTCCTTGCTTTACTATGAAAACAAGTTTGATGTATATTCTTCAAATTTTAGTCATATACTTACATACTTATCTGCTAATTTATCTGATTATCATAAAAAATGTTGCCATAATTTTTAGCACTGATAGCCAACAGAAGTCAGCAATTAGCGTTCCTTGTAGTGTTACCATGGCTGTTCCAGATTTCCAGAGGAAAAAAAGCAAGAAGAAAGTAGGCAAGATATAGCAAAGATAATGAGGTCGGAATAAAATAATGAAATATACTTCCTTTTTTTTTTACCACCAAGGTGGAAGGTTGCTCTTCAGAAGAGTCCAATTACAAGCGATCTAAAGTTTTTGGGAAAATTTTTTTTCCCATTTATGGGTGGGGAAATGGATGAATTATTTGATTTTGCTTCAACCTCTCCTCCCCCCAAAGCATATAAAATTACCTGAAATGTCTCTCTTCAGCTCTTACTTACTAACCTTGGTTTTTTTATTGTTAAGTGTGAAAGTGTGAAAATAGTTATACTTCCTTAAGGTATTCAACTTTGCTAACATGGCTATGCTATAAAAGTAATTTTGTCTGCAACTTATATAGCATATAGATTGAAGCACTCTTTAGATGATCAGAATCTTTGTGAAGTATCTTCATTAGGATCCATTGTACCTAGTATGATTGTAAATACCTTAAAATAATTGTTTCTGCAGACATTGATGTAATTTAGAAGGCCATAGTCATTTGAGTTATGACAGGCATTGGAACCAGAATTTATGTCGCTAAGTGAGTCCTTTAACTGTGTTGTTTAGCAACAGCAAACCCTATAATTCCTGTTGCTGTTGTTAAGTAAGGATATGGATCTTTAAGTAAGGATTTACTTGTAACTTTCTGCCAGCATCCAACAGTCCAAGTCAGTAGGGAAGCTAGCAGAAGGTTGTAAGTCCCAGGAGGCACGCAGGTAAGTGACTGCTTCTGGGTGAAAGGGAGACTTAGAAGGTGTCTGGGAACTTGTGTGGTGGGACTTGGGACGGTTGTGCCAAGTGCCGATGGGCATGTGAGCGGCCAGGGTTGCATGGAAAGCCATTGATAGATGTGAAGGTGTTAGAGAGGCATGAGCATGGTGGGACTTGGGGAGACTTGTTGGTAGGTGGGGAAGGCACACAGGATGTGCAAGTAGTGGGGGATGTACAGCACAAATGCAGCTTGGCAAAGGTGGGTGGATATAATGAGAGTGCATGAATGGCCAGGAGGGTGCATAGAAGAGAGTGCTTACCAAAGCTACTTGCAATCTTCCCTATTGCTTTTTTCAGTGATTTTGTTTGAGGGAAGTCGAAGACAACATCACAATTCATGACTACAGGACTCTGTAACCACTGTAAGTACAAGTCAGTTGTCAAGCTGGTGACAGGACAACCTATTAATCAACATTTTAATTTCTAAATGTGCTCACCAAATCATCTTTTTACCTGCATTGAAAAAATGAAGATCAAGCATGAATCTAAAGATGAATGATATATTTATGCAATTTTCACCAAATTTGTTACCACCTTTTGGAGTTCCAAAATACCTTGTATATACCTAAAGTGAGTGGATGAATTTGTATACTTGATTATACAAAATGAATAATAAAGTTGGGATAATAGATGGTGACATTTTAAAAATTATGGATACTGATAGAAAACTAGTATGTAGTCTTTGTGAAATATAGAAATCACAAAATACTGAAAAAGAGAAAGGGATGTGAAGTCTACAGAAAAAAAAGACAATGTATTAATTAAATGATGTATGGATATGGTGGAAATAGGGCTTGTCTGGCAGGATGAAAAGCTATGAGAAGATACAATCAATTTGGTATAAACTAAGTTAGTGATGTTTCTTATTCATTTTCTTTTTTTTATATCTTTAATTTATTTAGGATTTTTAAAAACATCTTTTTATGCTGTATATAACATTACTAACCCCCAAGGTAATAACTTCATAGCTATCTATGTGTGTATATCAAAAGTACCCCAATGCTTTTTATTTTCTAGTGTTGTGAAAGGCTGATGGAATTATTCAGATTCTTGACTTCATTAAATGTATAACGGAATCATCCCTCCAAAATATTTGTTTGTTTTCTGGAAATCATGCACTTTCACATAAACCAGGAAAATAAATTAATCTTTGAACAGGGAAAGAGGAAATTAAAGGTGCAGCAAACTATGTATGCTTCTATCACATAAATAATTTTATCCACTTTGTCTTAATCAAACTAGTGAAAAACAGAAAACAATGGAAATCATCTACGCTACCCATACGCATCTATCTGTGACCATAAGGTTGCTATCATCACTGTATGCTTAGAGAAAGACAATGCTCCTATAAAACAAAATAAAATGACTCTTTCATATTATAGAACACGTGATGTAAAACAAATATCATAAACAAATCAATAATAAAACTCCTTTTTAGAATTACATAGTCACTTTAAAAGGCTTTAGGAACAGTACTAAATAGCCCACTGATTATACAAAATTCTCAAAATTATACAGTAAAAAAGGATAGCAGTTCTAAATGGCAAAGTTATTTTCCATTAGCTGGGATCATATATTGTACTATGCCATGCCTGTTCTAGCCATATTCAGCGATAATTCTAAGCCATAAATTGTCATACAGAAATCATAACACTATGCTAGACCAAAACTAAAATTTACATTATCTCCTGGCGTGATGTATAAATCTAACCAAAGCTGATATCTTACAACTAGAGTGGAAAATGACTTGCTATAAATAGAACATGAAACAATAGTTACAAAAAGCAAACGTCATATTTTGAAAATATAAAGATGTAAATTTTGGAGTGGAATTAAAAATGAATTAGACCTTTAAAACAAATTAATTCTAATTCTAATTTTCATAAAACAAAAACACATATGGCTCAATTGTGTTAGTGTGGACTATATAATGAATTTTGTTAATAGTTTCAGTATTACAAAGCAGAGTAATTTATGCACATCTCTTGTTAGTTTATTTTTAGTTATTTAGTTATTTATGAGTATGATGCAGATAAGGTAATCTTTACACAACAATTGGAGAGGGATACAATGAAGATGAGTACAAATCCCAAATGATTGATTTACAACACAATTTTACTGCAATAGAATCATTTTAGATTTTAGAATGTTGAGAGAATTTGCTTTTTGTTGTTTTAATAAGGTGAATGCTAATGATGTCAATATAATATGTCTAGTAAATGTCACATCTATCTGCAATTGGCTATTTCTAGATAGCATAAGACCAGCTGGAAACTTGGGAAACAGATGTTGCTTTCTGTCAAAAGATGGTCAAAAGAGTCTTGGGATTAACAATGATTGCAGAATCATAAGGTAATTTTTATAGAGCAGCAATTAATTATCAGTGTTCTTTTATTGCCTTTTAATAACTGTATTTATTAGTGTCCATTTCTATAAACAAGCCATAATTACAACTATAGCAATAGCAGTATCTTGGGAGAAAATAAAATAAAAATTTCATTATTTTAGATTGAACTAATTTTCCCTGGAATCATATTTCTTTGTTACTCATTTAATATTGAAAAACTTTTGTAAATGAACAATTAAATTAAGTAAGAATAAGTGTATTACCATATGTGCATGAATATAAACACACACACACACACACACACACACACACACGCACGCACACACATTAGAGGAAATGGGTAAAGCAGAGAAAAAAAAACCTACCTATTAGAAGAAATTTGGTATCTCTCATTAATCAGAAAGGCTAAGAAGGTTTAAAGATATAAAAGAGCAGGGCTTAAGAATCACACAATTGCTAGAATTTAAAATATCAGTTACTTCCTTTTTCTTCCTTCCAGTCTGCTACTATTTAAATAAACTATTATCCTACTTATTGTAGAAGATCACTTATTTATTTATGGCTATTTCATGTAGGTTTCTAGTTTAATTTCTTAAGGAACCTTTGATAAGATTCCAAGACCTGACAGCACAATGCACCCAAAATAAGACTCAATTCTATATCTATTCTACACATCATGAATGCAACATTGAACAAAATTTGCATAGAATTTATTGCAAGAAAAACTGGAAGAGAAGAAACTAGAAGAGGACAAACTGATTTGTCTATACCTCTCTCTTTTGTTCTGCTTTGCTTTGTTTTCATCTTGCCCAGGCACCATTTTGTCAACTGTTTGTGTAGTAATGACCATGGCTCAACTAATAATACTAAAGTTCTGGCACTGCAGAAACCAGATATTAATCTAGAAGCATATTGAACTGAGAGTGAGAAGAGACAGGAAGAAACATTATTTGTTGTAGACAAAAGAGTCCCAAATGGACATGGAATATGGCTGTTTTCCAGAATTTCTCTGCCTTCTGCTTCTCTTACTCATCCCCAAATGTCTTTCTTTTTGAAAAATAGCTCAACACTGGAAGTGTTTTAATGAAAAAGAAACACAGCAGCCATCTCTGTCTCTTCTTTTACTTTCAATTTGTTTTTCTACTTGTCTTACTTTCTACCCAGACAAGAAAAAATGTATTAACCCTTGCTATATAGCCTATGCTAGAAAAAGCACATTTTCCAGCTGTATTGTTCATCTCTTTGTGTTATTTCTTCTGTTGGCCATTAACTGAATGGAACATTTTAAGCAAACTTCCTTTCACTTTTTTTTCTAGTTTATTTTCAATTTTTCAACATTTTGTCTTCTTCATTAACTTGCTTTGATTCTTTTATTTATTTATTCATCCTGTTCATTATCTTTGCATTTCTAGTGGGTTTTTTCATAACCCAATATTATTCCATATTATCAAATTTCATATACATTGATTTTGAATGAGCTTACCATTATCCAAATGAGTTTACAGTGATGTATAAACTCCAGACATCATTGGCATTATTCAACACATTGACCTTCAGTACTGGGTTCTATACTGGAAGAAGCTGCATCCTGTGTATCCTGTATCTTGAGTAAAATATTGCACTGTAAGAGACTTTGCCAAGCTTAGCCAGGCTAATGAGAATGAAAAGTAACTTTTTATTTTTTTTATCTTCACATCCCTACATCCTATTTCTTCTATTACAAATAAATACCAGTCAGTATGCTTAAAGGATTTCTTTGGGGAGGTTATCTGTATAGATCAACTTCTCTCAAGGCTGATACTATAAGGATTTTGTTGTTTCAGAAGTAATAGATGAGGCAAAGAATTGTAAACAAAAGAACAATAGTGCAATTGGGCTTGTTTCTGCTTAGATACCTCTATCATCTAGAGCAGGACTGTCAAACTTGCAACCCGCAGGCTGGATGTGTCACATGCTGGCTATGCCCACGGCCGGTTTAGTGAAGCAGAAAAAGTCCCGATATGTCATGTGACGCTGCCTTGATAACATGAATTTGATCTCCCTGATCTGGAGCTATAAATATCTGGAAAACAATTAAGATGCTCAAACCTATTCTGAATCTTAGAAGGATACATTAAAGGTTAATAAATAAACAACTACATATAGTGGTAAATCATCTTACCTCATTGTTTAAAATTGTTTCATTATGACTCCTAAGTTCACTTGGAATGTCTGTTGAGCTGTTGAAACATTTGGATGTTTAAAAAGATTTTCATAATTGAACAAAGGTTATTTATATTTAGGAATATAAATACGTTCAATATTTATGCAATTTTCCTTCTAAATAGTTTGCTTTTTATTTTCCACAAATACACTGCTTTTAATACAATTCTGCAAACCTCTTTGTCCTGCTTCCTAATGTAATCAGGTAACAACCAGAAGTACTCTTCAAATTACAACCACAACAGGGACTGGATTTTCCATCATAAATCATTACAGTCATAAGTAAAGACACCACATGACCAGACCTAATTTTATGACCATTTTTATAATGGTGGTAAAGTAAGTCACTGCAGACATTAAAAGAAATCATGTGGTTGTTAACTTTCTCTAAGGACAAAAAAAATGTTAAAAACTGCCCCCCCAAAAATCACAAATTGTGATACGTGACCATAGGACATTGCATCAAATCATAAACATAAGCCAGTTGCCAAGTGACCAAATTGCAATCATGTGACCATGCAGAGAGTATCAATATTTTTAAAATATTCTGTAAAAACACCATTTATAATACTATTGTAAATTTGGACTATCATTAAATGAATAGTTATAACTGTTCTATAGGAAATTGAATAGAGTTTGCTCAGAGTAAGTGCAAAAATGGGATTTTGAGACCACATCATGGATGGGGGAAAAAAAGGCATAATCAATTACGAAACATTCATTTATCATATGGAAAAGTAGCGATGCTACTCTTCATCTTCACTGCTTGCCACTATATTTAATCCCTTTATTTTATTATTTTTTTAAATTTTAATTTTCTAACATTTCTGACTAAAGAGCAAATATGAAATTAAAGTTGACATTAGTAGCTAAAACGTAGCTTTGGATTGTGTCCACAATCCATTTTTGAATAAAGACAAGAGGATTAGGGTACCCAAAGGTGCCACAATAGTCAAATTAATGTCCAAGTTCTATATCCCTCACTTTAATTGAATGGAATCCCAAACACATTACAATCTCCCACATAGATGGCGATAAGAATAATAGTGAATAGTTAAACTGCTCCAGCAACTGCATTGGGACTAAAAAGGTTCCATATGTTCAGAGATCAAAAGCCATCCCATTTTACTATGATATGAAGAATTGCTTTTATGTTTACAATTTAACTCTGAAATGTATAATGTTCTTTGTTAGTCTGTAGATGCTTTGTTTGCTTTGGAATGGTATTTGGCAGTGTTCGCTTGTGTTGATATAGGATTAAATTGAAAAATTGAACTCTTTGCAGCAACCAGTAGCCTCTGCTATGCATGCCTAAGAATTGGTGATTGCCAAATAGGGAAACAAGTAATGTCTATTAGTATGCAGATGCTGGCCACCCAAGTTCTTCATGTGAAAGGGAAATATTATCTGGCATGATGTACAGAAAACACTCATAATGATTTTGCGTGATTTTGGAATATTGGAATGAGTGGAGTTCTGCTGTTTTCCCATGCCTATCCTCCTTTCCCAATGTTGTTGTGAATTATTCCCTTGGCTTTGTAATTCTTGCTTTTTGAAAAGGGAATGAGCAGTTGGTTTCATAGAAACTTTATTGGGTGAATATTTCATTTGGATAAATGCTGGATTTAATTCCCTCATTGGTTTCCTCTGCCAGATAGATCTGAACACATGCAGTTTTCTCATATGACATGTCTTTATGTATGTTGTATATTTTATACTATGTTCTGAGTAGAAGTTGGAGGCATAAGTATCATATGTGCACAAGGAACAGATAGATAAATATTAAAATTATCATCCTCATTAAGTTGATGTAGCTTATATGTTTCATTTATATGTTAGCAGTTATAGGCCTACTGTCAGATTCATAATAATGTCCAGAAAGTTAATTTTATGTATCAGTTGATCATGGCTCAACCTGATGATGGGGAAAAACTAATTGAAATTATAATACAACATTGCATTTTCTTGTCCATGCATCACAAAGAAATCTAGATTGCAACATATTAATTAAATTTTGTTAATCTGCATTTCCCATATTTCCCATAAACAATTGCTGAGGGAAATATATAAAGCATTATACTTAAGTAAGTGGTAAATAATTCCATAGTGCTTTAGAATTAGTTTGATAGAAAAAATCTTTTATCCTATACTTGTAATTAAAAATGTGGAAGCCTTCATACTACCACATAATGACAACTATTTAGTTTTATGCCCTTGTATATCTAATGATCTTCAGTCCTTGTTTTTAGCCTATCATTCTTTTTGTTGCTTTATTGCACACTATAAAAATACCATTCATATTTCATGGACAAAACACTCAAAGTTACTCTAATGTATATTAAACATTCTAGTATTGTGTCACATAAAATATGCTCATTAAGCAAACAGATTTCAAACATTAATTGATTGGATAATGACATGAAACTCTTGGATTGATGGGAACAATGGTTTTCTTATTGGCCTAAGCAGCAAAGCATGCCTACAGAATAATGCTAATTTGCACCTGTTCCATGTGGTTATTAAACCAAACAATTGTGCATTTTCCTTCTTGTTATTTTTAGTCTCTTGTTTTATTTTCACTATGTGCATGCTGCCTCTTTCTTGCTGAGTGGTTCTAAAGATGCTTTTATCTAGGAGCTTGGTCCCATTTCTAGATATTAGTTTCATGCATTGATGAATAATAATGTAATAAAGGATGTGAAAAAACAATGGGGTAGCTGATTTGGGAAAAAGAGTTTTTTTAAAAAAACAATAGGATGCTTGATCAAATCTTTCTCAGAAATAGGGAGATGGAATTACAAAGGATGAGTTCCTAATTAAGATACAGACAATGGGCTATGTATTAGAAACAGCTGCAAGGGAACAGTGTTTGTCATATTATTGCATGTTAATGCACTGTGTCTGCTTTTGAGATGGTCATGGCTTTGATTTTCCAGCATAGACCAGGTGCATCTACATCTATACACTGAATTTTTGAGTTTCAGTAACTTTGGGAGAACTTATTTTATATAAGTACTCTTTAATTTACAGAAAATATTTCTTTACTCTCTATTTAATTATCCTTGAATGTTGAATAAAGTTATACACTGACATATTGTCATTATGGTTGCTTGTCATATCAGTAATTTTAAAAATCTGAATTCATAATTTTTTAAGATAATTTGTATTCTAGAAGTTTTGGCATTCTCTACACATAATATTTAATTCCCTGGGTTTTAAGAAAGCCAATCTAGAGCTAATACTACATAGCAACACTATAAAAGTGATCTGTTCAAAAATTATTTTACTCTTTTCAATTACTTCTTAAATATCTTGTCTCTTCCCCTTAGAAGAGTTTTCTCTTTGAAAGACTCTGTGCTTTTTCTCAATGGTTTTAAAAAAGAGATAAAATAATACCTCACAGAATTGCCTTTACCCTTTTCCAGAAGGCATGATTAACTCTTTTCCTTATGTTCTATTACATCTGATCCCTACTGTATATTGAATAATTCTACTGCTTGCCAACCTTCCCAATAGTCAGACAGGAAGGATATAACTCTTCAACCAGTACTAAAGCAATGAATATTCTAGAAATGTTGCAAACTTCTATTTGATTGCTGTTTTGCTTTAGAATCAATTTTGAAGCCATCTCTATCATTAGCAGCTAGAATATTGTTCATTGTAGGTCACATTGTTTGAGTAATTAGTAATTTTATTTTTAGTTATTTTTCCTGTATTCTGCCATTAAGTAACCAGTACCTAAATCTTCTGTTTGGTTTTTGTTTATGCTTCTGAGCATAGAGAAATGACATAATTACAGCATATGTTATTTTTTATGCTTTATTGGGTGATCTAATCTGATAGAGGATTCAAACTATTTTTGTGGATAGATTCTTTAGCATAAAAGGAAATAAGGAAAGGAAACATTACATTTTTTCATCTCCAAACAATATATGAATGACAAGCAATATGCTATGGAAACATATGTCCACACTCCCTGTTCCCCTAGTTCTTTAAGTTTCCCTAAATCATTAAGTAAATAAAAAACAACAATAAGTAGAATGCTAGCTACTTGTAGCTAACTTCTAATGAACACAAGCTTTTAATATTTTTATTTCCAGCAAAAATATCTGGGTATAATATGGAGTATTTTTATAGTACTAACTGGCCAGGGATTAAACAATATTAGTTTCCATGACAATGGTTTTACATAAGAAGGAAATAAGAAACTACTCAATTTACTGTCATTAGAAGAATTTAGTGGTCATCTTAGTGTCATGAAAGGACTATACATTATTATTTATTTTTCATTTCAGGAAGAAGTTGGAGTGATCGTATAGTTTTCTGTCTTGGACACTTATAGAAATGCTTATAGAAATGACACTAAGGTCAACATATCTTTACTTGCAAAGTGAAAGAGGATGTCATCTATTACACTGACTTAAGCATCAAAATGTCTTGGTTTGCCCTTTTTCTTTTTCTAGTACGAGTGCTTTACTTGTATACTTGTTAAAAGCCAATTAGCATCCCCCATGAACTTCACTAGCTCTGCTATCCCACACCTCAGACAGTTGCAGAAGTTGCTATCCCACACCAATGATAGTTGAAGAATTTAATCTGATGTCTGTCCAGTTGGTAGAAGGATTAATTGGACAGAATAGTATTTAGAATATATTATATTATTGTTCTGATTGCATATAACCAATAGCAGCATTTCACATTCTATATAAGTGATCAAATGTAAAACAAAATGGATTCATTGATCAGATTGGTCAGTTGTATTAGAAAAAAGAGGAATCTGAGGAAGGGGTAAGAAACGATAAAACACAATGATGTCACTAAATAAAAGTGAATCAGAAGCTACAACAAACAATAGGAAGCAATTGATACAAAAAGTTCATAGCAATAGTGGCAGCAGAAAGCCACTGCCTCCAAAAATCAAGAAGAGGAAAGAGAGGGATTTACTCCCTGTTCTCTAGTAATCCAGTATTCATTCATTCATTCATTCATTCATTCATTCATTCATTCATTCATTCATTCATTCATTCATTTTTTTCTTTCTTTTATTCATCTATCTCAGATTCATAATTTTGGACAGCTAACAGTGATTTAAAATACCATAAAGCAACAAATATCAATAGAAATAATGCATATATAGCAGCTGAGGTAACAAGTATCCCAGAACAATCAGCAACAAATCAACAGAATCATTGCACAGCCTTTGCCACACACCCATAGCTCCAAGCTTGCTGTCTCAGTTGTGCCTTAAAAGTCAGCAAGAGGAGGGGCAATCTAATATCCAGAGGATATGTTCCAAAGCATATGGGCACTCTGACAAAAAGGCATTTGTAACAAATGGATCCAGAGTATGCCTCTCCTGCCAGACCTAATAGGATGGATAGACATATTCTGGGAGAGGATCAAATAACCAGGCCCCATGCCATGAAAGCACTGGTGTGCCAAACATCTGATCAGTGTGCTAAATCAGCTCTGCTCTCAATCAGTTTTCAAAATTCCTGAAAAATTTAACAGTCAGTTGTCAACAAACTTCAGGACACCACTGCCTGAAATACTTTATAAGTAACTAAGAACACCTTGAATTAAACATGAAAATTTTCTGGTGACCAATGTAGTTTGCAGAACAGAGGTATAACCGGCACAGATTGAGGAATGCATCTAGTCACCTAACCCTTCTGCTGCTTCCAGATGTTTTTCAAGGGCAGTACAATATAAAACACATTGAAGTCATCCGTTTGGAAGGTAATCAAGGCGCAAATGACTATGAGTCTAACTTAGAAAAAATATTTTCCTGCCTGTTTGAGAATATTCATATCAGGAAGCTGGGAAACCATTTTAATTCTGTACTCTTCCAATATGTTTGAATCTTGAAGGAAAATATTAGTTCTGTGTGTTTCTGAGCATATTCTTATGTAATGCTAATCTATCTTGCCTATGATTTACCCATAAAGCATACCTAAAATAACATGGCTAACCATTATCTTCAGCAATTTGTAGCTATATATCAACTGTCTGCACAACAATTGGCTAGATACCACCTCCAGTGCTTTCTTTCAATGTTAAAAAGAACATATAGCCATATTAGAGACATATTACTCAGGAAGTATGCAGCCTTCAATATAACAGCCTTTTCTATATTTCTATGGAAGTTCTTTCAGAATTCAGTGATATTCAAAAATAATGAATAAACACAGAATTCAGAAAGAAGCAAACAAGAAAAGCTCCTGCTTTAGGAACTCTTTGTAGCTGTCTCTGCTATTGAAATGTATGTCCAGTTCTATATGCTGACTAAATTTTAGTTAAGTTATGGTCAAGATAAATATATTTAAAATAATCAATGACTTTAGAGTTATTGTGAATTTTCCCCCTTTCAGCCAAATGTCAACAATGTCTAGGTTCAAATGTCTATTAACTATAAAATACTATCATTTGTTATATGAATCAGATCATTATGTAAGAGATACCTAAGATGAAAACAAGAAAATACTGATTGGAATTAGGATTTGAGTAGAGAAATGAACTCAAATAGTACTACAACAGTTAAGTAAAGAAAGAACAATCTGCATTCATTATTATGTTCATAAAAATTGTAACTAAAATGTGAATATTGTGCTTTCATTTTAAATAAATTGTCATACATTTAAATAAAGATGTCACGTGTTCATCCCTTGCCTATACAGATAGTCATCACTTATGACCATAATTGGGATCAGAATTTCTGTTGCTAAATAAGGCAGTAATTAAATGAGTTGTGCCCAATTTTACAACCTTTTTGTTGAACTTGAGTGAATTACCAAAGATATCAACTGAATTACATGGTTGATAAGAAAATCTGACTTCCTCCATTGGTTTTACTTGTAAGAAGCCATCTGGCAAAATCACAAATGGCAATCATGTGTTCTCCGAACACTGCAACAGTCTATATGCCAGTTGCCAAGTATCAAATTTTGATCATGTTACCAAGGGGCTGTGATGGTGGCATATGTCAGGACCGTTACTGTTTTCAGCATTTCTGTAACTTTGAATGGTCACTAAATGAATCATTGTAAGTTAGGATTATCTGTTACAGATACCTCTCCTATTTACAATCAAAACATTGTTACAAATAACAGCAGCACATAACTATAAAGATAAAGGTAAATGTTTCCCCTGTCCAGTCATGCCCGACTCTAGGGGGCAGTACTCATCTCTATTTCCCAGCTGAAGGAAACAGAGTTGTCCAAAGATGCTTCCATGGTCATTTGGCCAGCTTATGCTGAGGTGCACAGAATTAAATTCCCACCAAAGTGGTACCTATTTATCTACTTACATGTGCATGATTTTGAACTGGTAAGTTGGCAGGACCTGGGGCAAGAATGGAACCTCACCCCATCATTCAGCGCTTGGATTATGAACTACCAACCTTCCAGTCAACAAGGCCAGTCCTCACACCTCCTCATATAATTATATTTATAAATTATCTTGCATGACAATAGTGTGTTTGACTAGCCTTTTGGATATCTTTAGTAAAATATAACTAAGTAAAATATAAACCTCAACCCTGGACAGTGTGGTAGCACATTGATAAGAAAGCTTCTATTCAAATCTTCCATTTGATTATCCTCCAACTGATTACTGTAACTTTCCCTTAACCTTGTATCAAAACAGAATTTATAAGATTTGAGTATAGGCAACATTCTTGCTGTTGTATAATTTTCCTGGATTCAATATTTGCTTAACCTAAGATACATTCCCAAGGAAACTGTTATTTTTGATTTTAAATGTTATAATCAAATGGCAATAATTTATCTACTGACTTTCTGCAGTTATGAAAGGAAATCTTGGAATGTTCATTTCCAGCTAGGAAGTGCTGAAGTGATGAAAACTGAGATTCATTCCTACCTCCCTTCCATTTATCCTCCTGTATTTATTGGCACAATATCCTGTATAGTACGACATCCCAAGGATTTCTGTGTAAACAAGAATGCTCAAAAGCCATATGCCAAATGACACTGCTTTAGGATGAAAAGACATAATCAAGAGAAGAATAAAATACAAGAATTTCTTCATACAAAATAAGAGCACATTCCATGTACAGCTGTTAAATGTGGATGTGTCTCTCAGACAAGGGACATTTACTTTGCTTAAAAAATGAGAAAACATATAAAAATAAAACAGTCATTTTCTAAGCAAGTCTTCATTAAACTATAGTTTTAATTCAAGAGGTATAAATGATGATTTTCTAGAAGTATTATATTATCAGATGAGATGACGGTCAAATTCAGCCACATTATTATCCACAAAGAGAGCCAACTTGGTGTAGTGGTTAAGGCACCAGACTAGGCACAAAGCCAGCTTGGTGACCTTGGACCAGTTACTCTCTCAGTTCTAGGAGCATCAATAGCAAACTATTTCTAAAATCTTGCCAAAAAATTGCAAAGACTAGTCCAGGAGTCAGCACTGATTCAAAAGCTCCAAAATAATAAATACTATATACAATGAATGAACGTTCATTCATTCATTCATTTAATTTCTAAAGCTGCCTATCTCAATCTAATTAGCAAGCAATATCACAATTAAAACCACAAAAATATAAGTAATATATGTAGGTTACTAAGAATTATAATAATAATTATATAATTACAGGGGTAATGGGGCACCTAACACTTTCATGAATGCAGGCTTGTGCATACAGCCAGGTCCTTAGAGCCTTATGAAAAACTGATGGGCCAGGGCCATCCTGAGCTTTCAAGGGAGAATGTTCCAGAGGACAGAGACTACTACCTCCAGTCTGGGAATGTGGACTACACTCTTTAAATGTTCCCTCACGATGTTATATTTTTAAGGCCCATCTCTTAACTTCATTACACATTTTTTGTTTCTCAGGAATGATGGAGGATTTTTGCTAAAATGTATTTATTTCCTTGACTTCATTAGCAGTCTACATCACCACTTACTTGTGTGTGCTATATTTCACATTATAGCTAGTTGACATTTCTTTGTATTTATATGAATTATAAACTGTTTTTTTTAAATGAGAAGTTGTATTAAAATACTGCAAATAAGAAAAAACTAACAAATAAATAAAGAATTAGAAAAGAAGAGGATATCTGGTATTTAATCTCCAATAGTTTATATATTGATATAAACAAGACTAAATGATTTTTTTCCTTTGGTGCTTATCTTTTGCTGATCATAAACTTAGCTTTTGATATCCTAGGAAAAACATTTAGGGCTGGGATATTTAAGAAAGGCTTGGGCTCAGATTCATGGGGACCCAATCATGTTTAACTGAAATAGTTGCTCCTCTGAGGTCTCTATTAAGTTCAAAAACAAGAGCACAGCTATAGCAATGTAGCAAAGAACACTCTGAAGGCCCTTCTGAGCATTTTGCAAATATTTGATTAAAAAAAAAAAATGTTGCTTATTTATGTGCAATCAGAGCACTTGCAAAGATTTCACTTATATTGCAGCAAGGAATTAAAACAGATCCAAACAGAACAATTCTATCCCAATAGTGCCAACTTTATTTCAGTATGTTTTTTGTTTATGTCCTATGGCTTTTTAGGGTTTCAAACAGAATTGTTCACTATCCCTCCAGGAAATGTCAGTCATTACATCTGAAAGATTTTGCATAAAAGGATTGTCCTACCACTATCTCCGATCCTGTTTTTTATGCACCAAAATATGATTGATATATATTTTCCCCTAGGGAGCAAACACTTGCATTTGCATTAGTTATTCCAATGTGGGGCTTTGAGTCCAAATAGATTTGACATATTGTTTAAAGTACAGACACACACACACAAACAAACACAAATGTAATGAGATTAACATACAGTATTTTATAAGCAAAAGTCTCCTATAATGCCTTCAATTCTTCAATAATATACTCTGAAGATACAATCTAAGTTTTAAAGTGGCAAAAGAAGTAGAACAAAATAGGTCAACAGTTCAACATCCAGTCATTTGATAGTGAGATGGGTAGCGTCTAATTTAAATAAAGATAAAGTAAATACACAAAAACACATATTACAAATATTTCAGTACAATCTGAATATATGGCTTTAATTGTTATCTCATAATAAATACAACTAAATTTTACACATATTATTTAATATATGTTTGCTTATAAAAGGTCACTATTAAAACAATCATTTTATAACATAGTCTATTCTTAAAGTTCTAAAATGCAATACAAGATAAGGAAAATGAAATAACTGATTTTGGTTTTCTATAAGCATATTAAAATCTGTCTCCTTTCTCAAAATCCTCCTTCTTTTTGATTAATTTGAATGGCATTAAAACCAGCAGAGAAGTTTGCTTGCACAGGCAATATTGTGCTGTCATAGCATACATGCAAAGTACTTGATTGTCTTTCAGTTCTAGTACACATTTACCATTACTAAGGAAAACAAAAGGTTTTGTTGGTTTGCATATATATTCCTGACATAGACATATTCACTTATTTATTCATGGTTGGACAGCTTTCTTCCAGAATGGGAATGATTACTGTCCGTGAAATATATTCCCCAGAGTCTCAAACAACTTTGAGTATAATCAATGCTCTGCAGAACAAAGGAATCATTTTGCACTAGGCGCATATATTTCATCTTTTCTTGTGCCGTGAATACTTAGCATACTATGAGGCCATTATTTTTTTCTCTCTATTTTTCCTGTCTTATCATGCAACAGACAAATGTGTCCTGCGTTTTCAGTGGCATAATAGAGCATCTGCCTCTCTATACTCAAAGTGCCAGATAGCATGACTAGACAGTCAATATATACTGCAGGCAAGTTTATTATATCATTGGTTATTGACTGAAATAAAGGTTTATTATATGTAGAACAAGCAGTGACACATAAGAATACAGAATAAATGTATGAAGGATTTTAGCAACATGTTTTACAATCCAAACACAAGGAGATTCTTTTACTGGTGCATTTCTCATAAATAGCATTTATATAAAGAATACATTATTAACACATGATTTGTGAACCTTAGGATAAAGGCAGCAGTGTTCATTGAGCCATTCATTTTGTTTGGAAGGATTACATTTTAGAGTGTGTTTTTACCACTTAGCAAACTCATAGCTGCTGTCACATTGAATGCCATGGCCATTGGGCATTCCCTATTCAAAGAAAAATTAAACCAAGTTATTTTTCTGAAAAGGAATAAAGCTGCTGTCTGCTGAATTAAACAAAAAAGTACAAGTTAGTGTATAGCTACTATAGATAGTCGTAATTGAGCAATCGCATTGTTTAGCAACTATTCACAGCAGCAACAGTACTGGAAAAGTAACTCTATGAGCAGTCTTCATGTTTATGACCTTTGTAAAGCATATTAAAGCTGAAATAAGATCATAAGCACGCTCATGTTTTTACTTAGGAATCACTTTACTTAACAAATGAGTTGTTACTCACAAGTGTGATAACTAAATGAGTAATTGTACAACAGATACTGAGTAAATGACTTTTTAAAAACCCTCCTGATAGAATTATTTTCATTTTTACCATGAAGTTTGCAACATAAAATATTGTTAGTCCTTGGCTTATGACCACAATTTGGATCTGTTACTAAGTGATGGAGTCATTAAGTGAGTTGTGCCTGATTTTATAATCTTTTTTGCCATAATGGTTAAGCGAATCACATAGTCCTTAAGTGAATCTGGATTCCCTCATTGGCTTTGCTTGTCGGAAGCCTCTGGGAAGGTCGTAAATGATGATCACATGATTTTCAACCATCATAAAACCATACCAGTTGTCAAGTCCCTGAATTTTGATCAGTTGATTGAAAAACCATTGTGATGGTTATGTGAGGACTAGTTGTAAGTCGTTTCTTTAAGAAGTGTCATAACTTCAAATAGTTACTAAATAAACTAATATTTATCTAGTGTAAATGCTATTAAAACAGTTCAACATACTTATATGTAAGCATGCCCCAAAAATATGGAAGTCATGTTTGGTACGCTTTGATAAGAAATATAGAAATAAATTCAATAGTTAGCATAAAATAAATCAAATAAATATTTAGCTTAAGAAATTAAGAACATCTATGATTATTATAGATCTAACTTGTTTCCACCACTGAGACTTTATAGCAATCAAATAGGAAGACAATTATTCAAAGAACTCTGGAATAGAAAGATGGGCAGGATTCTTGATAGTGTTGGCAAAAGGTACTGATCTGGTAAGGTTCCTTGATTCCTGAAGAAACCCAAGAAATGAAATGAAAAGTAATATGGAACAATTCTCATAAAATATAGGAAGATCACTGGCACCAGTATGAATTTCAGTTCAGATCAATATTGTGGTGTAAGAATGACAAAGAATTAATACCTCAGTGTTCTGATATCTCAGGAGCTGCCACAAAGAAGGAGTCAAGCTATTCTCCAAAGCACCTGATGGCAGGACAAGAAGCAATGGATGGAAACTAATCAAGGAGAGAACCAACCTAGAACTAAGGGAAAAAAATCCTGATGGTTAGAAAAATTAATCAGTGGAACAACCTGCTTCCAGAATGTGAATGCTCCAACACTGGAAGCTTTTAAGAAGAGATTTGTCTGAAATGTTATAGAGTTTCCTGCCTGAGCGTGTCCTGAGGGTTGGACTAGAAGACCTCCAAGGTCCCTTCCAACTCTGTAATTCTGTTCTATTCTCTCCACTGTTAATCCTTAAAGAGCCCACCAGTTAGATGATCTGGGTGCTTTTGACAGCTGGGATCCTAGAGGGTCCTCCTGGTGATCTATATAAGCAGTTTGCTAGGCATATTGGAAACAGAATCATTCATGCTTTTTTCTGAATTATGCAATGGTTGGGCAGCATCTCAACTCATGAAACAACAGGGATAACACCTAAACTTTAATCTTCCTATAGCTATTGACCAGAAATCCAATGTAGTATGAAGTGTTTTAAAACTTTCAACGGTCTTCATAAAGGAGACCTTATGGATATACTAGCGGCATATCCTGAAAACTCATTAAAAATCAACTTGAAAAAAGCTAAGAAAAAGTAATGTTCTGAGGTGTTCAGTCACAGCTGATGCATGTTAGTATTGCTTCTTCAATAGTAGATTTACTTTAAATTTACTTTAAATTTACTTCACACTTTATTTTTACTTTACTTTACACTTTGATTTTACTTTTACTTTTAGTTTACTTTACTTTATCCCTCAAAATGGCTGACAAGAGACCATTAAAACAAGTTCTGGTAAAAGCCAAAATTGAGTAAGTAAGAGAATGTGGGTAAAAGCCTCTCTATTTCCCTGGGTGATCGGTGAAACTTTATGATATGGCTCACCTCATCTTGTAGTTCATATCTCCAGTCTGTCATCTAATTAATACCTTGGCCTTATCCAAACTTAAAATTAGCAGAAACACAAAGGAAAATCTGATATGCTGCACTTTACTTATTACATGGGTCCACCATCTGGATTTAAACTTATCCCTAGTGAAATCAGTCTGGATGGAACTAGGCTGCTTTTTAGTCATTTAAATAATATTAATTGCCAAATCCTGGTCCTCACCCTAGGAACATTTGTCTTCAATCTCAACACTGCAATGAGCATATATATGGTTGTCATAAACTGGAACCTAGTCTTAGACATATCCCATACAAAACCTGGAACGTTGTGCTCCAATGGAATCTTAAATGTCAGTCAGACTATTTTAGGCCACATTGGAAGTCCTGTTTTGTGAGATCCTGTCTTATGAGGTCATCTGGGACTCTTTCAAGCTTGTGATGCCTGAGGAAGTTGACAGGCTCCTTTGTGTAATGTATATTAATTTACTGTCTGAGACCAAACCAAAAGGTATTAAGACATATGTGATAATTTAAAAATCCATAACTATAAATTACATAAAAGTTGGAAACATGTTACCATCACCATTGGTACATTTATAATTGTTCATTTAAACGTAAAGCAATGATCTTCCTGTTATTACACTTTGTAATAACTGGGATTATACCTTTTAATTGCAATTGTGTATAGAGAGGACATTTTAAAGGAACATGAAAACAGAGTCAACCTCCGCATTTAAAAATACACAAAAATATTTTTCATATAAGACCATTGCAATATCTTTCAATTTTTGCCCAGATTGATTGTACATCAATTCAGTCCAGGGGAAAAAAGCCTCTTATGCACAGTGTCTGTGATTTCTTACTAAAGCTAGTCCAAAGCTATTCTACTACAATAGAGATGGGATATTTTGGCCCTGTGTGTCTATAAATTTAACTGCTAACCTTCTGAGTTCTATCAACATTTTTTATCAATGCCTAAACTAAGTAAAGCTGATATTGACAGAGTACAATCTACCAGATTTGCTTTTGCAGGGTGGATATAAAGCTACCATGCAGGATAAGATAGATCAAGGACTTGCTTTGCCCAAGAAATAAATTAGCATAGACTTGCCAGGTCCTGAAAAAGATAAAGCCCATCTATATTCATTTCAATAATAGTGAGGAATGCATACTATTATTTTTAAAAACAAACATAAATGTACCCAAGGCCATTAAGATATTTAAGGGGAAAAAGTTGGATATGTTGTTCTATGGTATTTGGGAGTGTGCCTCAGAATTTGACTTTCTAAAGCTCTTCTGTGATATGAATTTAGCTAGTTATAAAATATACCTTTGCTTTCCTGTGATAGCACAGTTGACTAGAGAGGACACAATAGATTCAGGAGATTTTGTATCTTTGAGGGAGTGTTCAATACCAGCATCCTTGAAAATGATGGGAGGGTGATCCCTCCTCATCTTTGAATCCAGCTGACTTAGATCATTATTGTTCAGGTCTCCAGTCTGGTAATTCTGTGTTGAGGAAGTGGTTTGGCTCAAACTAGCCATTATTTGGATACTTAGGTTGTCCCAACTAATGATGGAGGGAGACAAGTTGAATACTCAGAGTTAGTATGGAGGGTCCCATCAATCGATCCTCTCACCTATTTTATTCAATATTTACATGAAGGGACTCCACTGTATTGGAATCCATTACCATCAATATGCTAATTATAGACTTGTTGATATCTGGCCAAAAATGAAATGTGGTAGAAGACTTGACTTAATGCATGGATGTTGCAAAAGTCTGGATTTCTATATTCTATTTCTATTTTCCTGTCATGATTCTCTGTTTAAAAATATGAGTTTGTAAGATGAAAATAATGTTACATATATTATATTTATAATATTGTACATTATTATAAATATAATGTAATTATAAAAAAATCTGCTAAAAAGAATTAAGAAGTCAATTGTAAGTTCTCTCTATTCGCCTGTCTGCTTGTCAGGACTGACATCTGAACTGAATAATCAAGGCTTTTAATAACCAGATCATATTCAAGGTAATAACTACGGGTTACTTTTTCTAAGATGTACAAGGGATTGAAGAATATTTCATGGTTATATTTTAACAGTTTAAAAGCTTGACATGCCTATGAGAGTGCTGAATTTTCATGGGGAACTTTATTTCCTTGCACATCTTAAAATGGTGTTTTGACATGATTGTGATCATTTGGTCAATACAGAAGGCTCCAGAGAAAAAAACCCTAGTGTGCAAAAAAACCTGTCATTATTCTAAATTGAAAAGAATTTTAGAATGTTAAAGAAAACTGGAAGAGATAATGTAGCCAAAACCATATATTTAGAAAAGTAAATACTTTTCTTTACTTTCATCCAAATTCTCTTCCAACAGGATCTATGAAGGAATTGTTTTTAACCTCTATCGGAATATTGGAGCCTCAGAACTATTTTTATTTATACAAGTAGATAATTAAACTAGACACGCTTTTTAAAAGGAAACATTATTATTTTGATGTTTCAACTTCTACAGTATTGTACGTGAAAAATTAAACCAATAATGGGCTGTGTGAATAAATGAACGAATGAATGAATGACTTAATGTGGAACTATTTCAACAGTAGAGGTAATATGTGACTAATAAGGATAGAAAGATTATGCCTTTTAGGCTAAAAATAAACTGATAGAAGTTTATCCTTTTCCAATTCAGCTTCTTAATGAAACTGAGTAATCAAATGGCTCAGATTTATCTTTTTTTTCTTTATCTTTATTTCCTTCTCTGCCTTGTTGACTCTCTTTTCTTCAAAGTTCCTCTGTTATACAGTTATTATTTACAATCAACTGCCCTGTGGAATCACTAAGAATAAAATGTTTATAGCATTTTAAAGAATTACTTATTGCACATAATGTTGAATACAGTTAAAGCCATGAACTTGACAGTTTGTAGACAACAAGCACTCAAGATCCCAGAAAGCTATTAAAATTGTTTAAAAGTGTTTCTATCTAGAGTCTATAAGGGTTGCAAGGTGTTTTTGTTGGATCTGCTTTGAAGCTTCAAGATAAGGCTAGCTCTTTTTTTGAGTAATGTCACAGTTCAATTTCATTCATAAAAGAAAGCCCAGGATAGGGCACTGGAGAGAGAATCCAATGCTATAAAGAGGCAGGTACATGAGCTGCACTGATATATAAACCAAAGCTCTTTTTTTTTAATGATGCAGTTTCCATCTTCTCCCTTACATACTGTAATTCTTTTCAGTTTTCCTTCTTCACTCCATATGCTTTGTGTTATGCCTGGTTAAGGTTTTCATAATACCTTTACAGAATTATGTTTCTCTACCTAACAATGTTAATATAACCATTATTTTATGGAAAAAGCTTGTTTTTGTTTCATTTCAGCTAACTGTCTCTGGATATTCTCAGTCATCAAGGTCATAGTTGTCCCAAAGGTATCTTATCAAGAGGCGACTGAACAAACCCATCAGGGCAAAATTCAGCAGTCCATCTGCAGTTAAAAGACAAAGGCAACTCTTTGAAAGACAGCAACATTTTGGACAGAGGTTTGGTTTAAAAGAGGGGTCAAAGAGGCCATCTATGTCAAAATTGAACAGCCTTCTCTCAACAGAAGGGGGGATCAGACATCATCATCACAGTCCTTTCAACAGTTCCAAGAATGCTCCCCACCCAATTGCATTACTCAGGTGACTCTGATGACACAGATAAACTTCCAGATGGCCTCAATGACTCTCTAAAAGTATGCAAATGACCAGTATAAAACCTTTCATTGCCCATCATCCAGTCAGAGCTGAAGATGCTTCTTGGATGAGAAGTGAAATGTCTTCAAAGAAAACAAGAAAGTCCAGTTGCCTTTTGAAAAAGCACATTTGGGATATTTCAGCTAATATAAAATTAGACAGTAGCAGCTTTTTCATTATGTCTGTTTTGGAAATTCAAGATCAAGAAATATTTTCTAGATTTAATATAAATGTATTCAAAGTATTTGGGGGAAAAGTTAACAAATATGTTAGAATTAATTTGTCTCACTTTTTCACTTTTCCAGTTTTAATATAATTTGTCTTGTTACTACATCCATTTGCAATAAACTAGAAAAAATCCTTACACACCTTCTCTGTCTCTGTCTCTCTGTCTCTGTTTTTCTGTCTCTCTCTCTCTATGTGTCTCTATCTGTCTCTCTCTCTCTCTTTCTCTTTCTCTTTCTCTCCTGATATTTTTGGA
>JANHFL010003308.1:61140-71149 GCA_032468155.1 Oxyrhabdium leporinum
AAATAAATAAATAAATAAATAAATAAATAAATAAATAAATAAATAAATAAATAAATAAATAAATAAATAAATATTCTGGCAATCCAGGACCTGTATGAAATACCCCTACATGCAGTGGACGTTGCAGTTGAAACTATGGACAGAATGCTTAGCTGCATTCTCAACTGGGTGTTAAGAGGATGGCCAGAGGCCAGGCCAAGCCCTGAGTTCCAGCACTACACTTCTCAGAAAAATGCACTGTCGGCCCACAAGAGATGTGTGTGTTACTTGTGGTGGCCAGGCCTGGACAAAGACATTGAGAATCAAGTAAGGAGTTGCCAGGCTTGCCAAGAAACCCAACCAGAGATGCCACAAGCATCAATGCACTGCTGGAAGACCACACATGCCTCATGGTCTCACGTGCATGTTGACTTTGTGGGTCCTTTCCAGGGACAGGGGTTTCTGATAGTAGTGGACAGTTATTCCACGTGGTTGGAAGTGGCACCGGTCTCATCGGTGACAATGACCAGAGTTATCCGAGTGTTGCGCTGGCTGTTCACTACACATATTCTGCTAGATGTGATTGTGTTCAACAATGGTGCACAATTCACAGCAGAAGAGTTTCAATCTTTCCTCAATGCCAACATGATTCAGCACGTAACATCCACTCCATTGTACCCCACAACCAATGGTCAGGCTGAACAAATGGTCAGACCACAATGGAGGTGGTCAAGCATATGACAACTGGGGACTGGAATCACCACCTGGCAAACTTTCCTCTGTGTCAGCACACAACTCCCTGTACAGCAACAGGTCACAGCCCAGCGGAGTTGAGGCGGGGCTGCCAGCTTACCACAAAGCTCAACCAACTTCACCCAGACAGAGTAGCGGTGGAGAAGGCTCAGCCAAACCCCCTCAGGAACTTACAGTCAGGTGAATTAGTCTGGGCCAGGAACTATGGGAGTGGGGTAACTTGGGTGGCAGCTAGGGTAAGTAAGGTAACGGGCCCCTTGTCATTCGAGGCTATTCTGGAGAATGATTGTACAGTCAGACACCACATTGATCAGTTATGGTGTTGGCAGGCCAGGCCAGTCCCGGGTGGGGATCCCAAGGCATTGTCAGACCTACTAGGGAACTGTTTTCCACCAAGTTTTCCTATACCATCTGTGGCCGCCACCACAGAAATGGAGGTACCAAGGGCAGGAGAGCCGCCATCACACATGGGCGGCCAAAACGGCCATCAAGACTGTCCTATTGGAGATGGACAATACCCATTTAAACAGGACTTTCCAATAACATTGCAGCAGTCCACCAGGATCCATGGGGCCCCAGCCTAAGGCAAAGACTATGAATATTGAATGGATTGAGGGTAAGAACTATCCTAGGGGGGAGGGGTGTTATGTATTGAATATATATAATTGTGTTAAGCCCTGCTAAAGTGAAACTAACCTTTAGATGACCTTAACCGTTAACGCCAACTGTTTTGGAGGGAAACTTAGAACATTTATATTTGGGTGGGCTTTTTCAAGTACTATGATTGGTTAAAGTCCTGTGGGCCTTGAGTATAAATTACAGGCATTTGCCTGCTTTTCCTCAGTTCCAGTTTTGAATCAATAAATGTTGCTGTAGCTATGCTGGTCTGCTTCTTGCCTACTGAAGCCCACTACACAATAAAGTCTAAGTGGTATTGCTATTCTATTGCTATACACAATAATTCTCTATCCAATTTGAACCATGGGTTCAATATGTTGCTTGTAGACCTTTGTAATTGACTTAGATTTATCCTGCATTGCCTTAACCAAGGGTTTATTGGTATTTTAAGCAATATATCACAAAGGTAACCTAAACAGCTTTGTGAAATGTGAATTAGCCAGAACCTGCTTTGCAACAGCTTCCTGACTTGCATATTTAAGGAAATTAAATTCTATTCTGCCCAATGGGTCAGGGCAATCATTAATACTTCTTTTATTTCACCTAGAACCCTTTAGGTCTTTAAAGAAATTTTGCAAAATGGCTGTCCTAAGGCCCAAGCTTCTTAATTCTGCCAATGTCAGATTTTTTTTGTAACAACCTGGACTGGAAACAGGTAATCCAAAGAATGTGTCATTCAGAAGTCTAATTAATTAGAGTTCCCCAACCTTTCTGGCTTTGTGGCCCTCTGGGGAGGGAAGGGATGCTTCTGTATGAGGAGCAGACAAGCATACACATGTGCGCATAGCACCATTTGCACAAGCGCCAGGCACATGCAGCTGATGCTCACAGAAATGGAGTGTGCACGCACTCACCTGCTGCTCATACAAACGGGGATGCATACATATATGCTCACCTGCCATTTCCCTGGCTAGTACCGAATGGTTCAAAGCCCAGTAGTGGGCCATGGCCCAAAGGTTGAGAACCCCTCAACCTTAATAATATGTATTAGAAGAAGGGATAAATTTACAACCCAATAATTTAAGTGAGTTCTCTATTTCAAATGATAAACTATATATACTCAATTTAGGGTGGCAAAATTGTTGTCTGTTTCCTCTTCTTTTCGCTGACAAATAGGACACTAATCTCCTATGTCCTTAATACTTTCTGAGTATTTTGAAATGGCTTTCAGATTTTCATGCTACGTGGATAAACTAGTTCTGTCTACTTTCTCCTTTAATTCTGCCTCCTGTATCTCTATCCCTAAATGAACCTGGACATCCCTTCTTTTCTCTCTCTTTCACGGCATAATCCAGTAGTTGATATTTTCCCTTCCTCTTCCCGTGCCTCTGTGAAGAGAAGAAAACTCTCAACTCTTCCCAAAAGAAGAATTCCAGATGCTGAAAAGTTATTGTGGGTAATTTCCAGTTTAGTTTGCATCCAGCATATTTTAAGTCAATCCTTAGATCAAAACAAGAACCTATGCCTCTTACCACAACTAGCTAGCTAGCTATACAAAGAGGTATTTATTTATTAGATAATAATAATAACAACAACAGCAACAGCAACAACAACAACAACAACAATAACAATAATAACAACAACAACAACAACATTGTGAAAATGGAACACAAGGAAGGCAATAGCAGGGTGAGAGACAAGAAAAATGGCAAAAATTTACATCACTCAATCTCTATTAAAGTGTATCAAAAGAAACAGAACCAGAGTCATTTGAAACAATATTGTGGATTGTTAGCGTAGACAATTCCAGTAGAGGTGGTCTTTATTCCAATCCTTTTATGTATAGGATGACAGCAAAATTGAAATGGAAATGAAAAATAAGACACCAGGTTATCCTTCCTGTCCTCTAATTATGAAGAAGAAAAGGTAGTAGGGATGATGTGTCCAATATCAGGAAGGGGGAATTTCAAAAGTACAGTATTCTGGACAGACAATTCATCCAAATTTTCTCTCCCAGAAACCAATTGTATGCATGTGTCTTAGTGGTGATACCACATCCATGTCAGCCACACAATTAGTGGAAGATTTATTTATCAAGGTTTGTTGTGCTTCAATCATGAAGTCACCATAGGCAACATTAAAAAAAAACAACAGCTGTAAAACACATGACATGTGTTGAGAAAGGACAGGCATTCCACCATCAATTAATCAATTGTTATACCCCGTACATATACCAGGGGTTGTTAGAAAAGCCTAGCTTTTACAGCTTTATGAAAACCGAACTGATGGTTTACTTTGGAATTAAACAGTGTTTAGTGGCCCTTAGGAAAGAAAAGCAGAGATGGTGCCTAAGAAAATCAGTCAAGAGGGGCAGGAGCTCGCAATTGCTTAGCACAGAAAAAAAACTAAAAAAGGACCCAACTTAATTGATCAGAGAATTAAAAGTGGTGAGTGGAAAGTTTGTATTTCCTTTATTTATGCATTAAATAGTAATGCCACCATCTCACTATCAAGCAACTTAGAATAGTATGCTAATGTAGTCTTAGAATAAAGTAGAATTAGTTCATCTAACCTATTTTCCAATCTATATTACCTAGGTGGGCTGACATTCACATCTTCTCCTAAATGGGAAGAAAATGTATTAAGAGCTTTCTTTAACTTTGATTTATGATGCAAGTTACAAAAACTAAAAATCTAGCTTTACTAGATTGTTCAGTATTTCACGTATGGCATCTTTTGTCTTCAGTGTGTATGTCTGAATTACTTGATTTCATGAAGACTAAATATAGAAGATAAATTTGAAATAATTCAATGTGAAATATTTTAATTTTGGTTTCTGGCATTCTTATCATCATCATCATTTTGTTTCTTTTTATTACAATTATGGAAGGCACAGGAACAGAGTTTGGTATGCCAAATGCACTGTTCCACTTCACCTAATACATACGTGCTGGGTTTATTACCATTGCTTGCTTGCTTAAAAAAAACTCTTCTGAAGTACCATGTCTTCCAAAGTTATTATGAACATTAGCAAATAAAAATTAGTTTAGGGAAAATATGGTTGGCAATGAACCACTTTTTCAGACTCACAATTTTTAAGCCATATTTTCCTTAAGAAATGATACAAGTTTAAAAATTGTATATGTAATATTTCTGTGTGTCTAATGGTATAAAATCTAATAAACATTTTACACAAGCAGGAAAACATAAGAATTTGCAATATATTAGGTTTATTAGAATAAGAGAGCCAGTTTCATCTAATTGTTAAAGTACCAGGCTAGAAAGTGAGACACTATGAGTTCGAGCCTCACTTTAGCATGAAAGACAGCTGGGCCAGTCAACTTGTGGTAGTCACTTTCTCTCAACCCAACTCACCTTGCAGCAATTTTATTGTGCAGAAAATAGGTGGAGGAAGGTGTGCTAGATATGTTCACCATCTTGAGTTATTTGCATAATGAATAAATAATTAGCAGGATACAAGTAAATAAATAATAAAACAAATCTGTGGTCACCAATGAATAGCTCTTCATGGTAATGATTGGTAACTTATACAGTATTCTAACAATTAACATTTGACTAGACAAATGCTGCAATTCCATAACTGCTTTATCCTAGTGGTCCAACAACACTAGGTATAAATCATCTTTAGATTCCTCAGTTTCTTAAGGAGTTACTTCACAGCCATTCTATTTGAAAGTAGAAAACTTGGGTTACTAAAATGTTGTTAGGAGTTGAAGTCATAAGCAAACCTCTAAAACTTCCAGTCTGTCAAATAGTATAGAATTATTCATATCAATCATTGCATAACATAAAGGCTAACACTTGTTTCAAGCTTGGCAATAATAATTCTTGTTGTTTTAATAGAAAGACTCAACACTTTCAGATATTTGGAAAAATAATCAATTACAAGGGAAAAAAAACTGACTGAACAATGTTTAACAACATTTGGAGGTAACATTTCTCAAAGATGGTTGAAGGATATAATATGTTTTAATAGAACATTATTTGATTTCTACAAATATATTAAGGTTATATAGAACAATTATCAACTGTCTTTTAAATATTAGTAGACATTCTGGACCAGTAGATTATTTCTTTTTTTATCCAAATACTTTCATATGCTGGGAGTATTTCTTGCTCTGAGATTAATAAATGGTCATTTATTCCCAATATGAACAATATCAAAACAATATAAGAACTATTTTACAGACCAAAAAGGAATCCACAAAACAATACATATCTTCCAAATTTTGTTGCTATCCATGCTATAAATTTCACTGACAAATTAACTTGAGAATCCTGTTTTATTGTTATCTGTATTATTATGATGTCATCTGGGTTAATAGAAAGCAAAATGATTCTCTCCACATGAGTTTCCTTAGTTTGTAGGAGGGTCTGCCTTTGAACTTGCAAAAAAATAAAATAAATAATAATAACAAGTAGCTACCAGCATTACCAGTCAGTTTTCAAATAACCGCGTCTAAAGGTTATGGTGAATCTGTACCAAACACTTTGTAATATTCTGGGCACATATTTCCTCAACAAATTCTATAAACATGCTGTTATTTTCTTAGTTTTCAAATGTATTGTGAGAAAAAACTATATGGATCCAAAAATATAAGGACATTTCATTAATCCTTGCCCAAACTCTATCTTCAACAGGGCAGATACTATCAGTAGTTACTACCTTGCTAATGTATTTAACAGGATTCTTGAACTAAAGTTTACCTGCGTCACACTTGGCACTGTTAATACATGTTGTCTTCCTAGCTTGATTTAGAATCTGATCATACTCTTCTGTAATCTGTACTGTGATAATTTTAGCCACATTTATCTACATCTCTTTACTGATCAAAATTTCTTTGTTTTGAAGAATGTTGCAGATTATTTAAACCCAAATGCAATAGATAAAAACAATAAGCATAGAACTAATAGCTCATTTAATGGTATCTATAATACCTACGAGCCTCGGTGGTGCAGTGGTTAGATTTGTACAATGCCAGAAAAATTGTGGTAGTTGCAGCTAGTGTACTCCAAAACAATTTTGCAGATTTAAATCCAGAGAATGTACAATCTTTATTATAAAGCTCATAAGCCTAGTAAACATAACTCTTTCTAATCTTTATTAGCATTCCATGATTGTTATGCCACTTTGATGGCAAATGGAAATCAGTTCAAAAGAGATTGTAATGTTCTACAAGTATGATGCATAGTTCTTCTGATCTGATTATATCTACTTTTAGATATGATCAAATCTCAGAAAAAATCAGATTTTAATTTCTTCTCTTTAGAAAATATTAGCCGGTTCCTAAGCCTCATACTTTTGAAATCCTTTTTTAATAATATACGCACTTCCTTACAAAACATCAGTGTAGTTCCCATTGTCTGTAACCAGGTTCTTTCTAATTTAGCTACATAGAATTTACTGGTTGTTTGTTTTTTAGATATTTATCCTGCTTTTTTTTTCATATACAACTCAAGGCTTTTCTAGGATGAAATCAGGATTCCACAAAAGTCCTTCTTTATTTCTTGTATTTCACACTAAATACCAATGTATCCTTCAGCATATTTTCAGCTATAGAATCAAGGTAAAAATTTCTGTATGCAGAATATGTAAAGTATAATACCAGATATAACATTTCCATATGGTATGCAATGAATTATGGACTTCAAAAGAAACACACTTAACTAGTAATGTGAAGGAACAAAAGGCAAATGTATTATAAATTGTGAGGACTCCTTTTCCTACGGAGTGTAACAAGATAACTGCTTGCCATTTTTTTAGAATAATTTTTCCTCTTTGCTTTCCATAATTCCTAGTATTTCAGTTCTGGATAAATACTAGATATGCAAGACAGCAAGATTTTCCCTGAAATAAGATTTCCTTCATGAAGTCTTTGAAAGTCTTCCTGCTGCAAAAATAAGTCAGTCTGATGAAGCAGTTGGAGCAGGGCAAACAGAGCAACACAACTACATGGATTCACTTTTAAAAGCAGCAGGAGGAAAGGGGACCACATTGCTCTCTACAAATCAGATTCAAATAATACTTCATCTAAAGCAGTGCCAAGGTAAGCATCCCTTTGAAGCTTTGCACAGGCCTAATAAATCCCATTGTAATATAAAGAAGGTGAGAGCCCTTAATATAGAATGCACTTACAAATGGTACGCTATTGTATATCAAGAAGAGAATAATTCAGTTTAGCTTCTCTGAAAATATGACATTCTTTGCTTGCTAATTAGTACCACAGCTAGCCAAGAGGATGCAAAATGACATAAAAAGCATTGTAACAAGATAGTGCAAAGTCCTTTCCTTTTCTACTTGTGTCGTAAAACAAATGCAAGTACAATTCATTTTCACAATGCATATTTCATCACTTGCTTCCACCCTGACTCTGCTTCTGCCTATGTCCCTGGAAGCATTAAAATGCCTATCGAGGTCAGAAGGACATGAATGAAGAAGCAAGAAGGATACACATGGGTGTCAAGAAGTTAATGTAATTTCAAGTTTAGCAAACCAAGTCACAATCTGTTTAATTATTTAAGAAATAATATATTTTTTTTCTCTCTGTGTCACGAATGCATCAATGCATGATTTGCTAACCTAGTCATCTTGATGGAACTGTTTTATTTTTCCAATATAATAAGTAATAATAATAATAAAATAATATTTCAGTAAAGAATGTTATGAATTTGATTCAACCAATTACATAGCATACATTGTGCTGGTATTTATTACTATAGTTATTTAATATAAGTATATGGATATAAACTATTTCAATTTATGAGCCCAACCATCAGAAATTGAGTAATCCACTACAGAGTCAATGTCTGGAGAAAAATGGAACTCTGTTCTTCCATAGTTTAAGCATGAGAATATTATAAGTAGGTCTCTCTATCTCTCTGTTTCTGTGTCTGTGTATCTTTGTCTGTGTGCACATGAGATTCCAGTGAAAAAGGATTTACAAGCAAATTAAGTTTCTATTAAAAGATAAATCATACAGAATTTCATTAAAAGCTATGTGGTGGGGTTTGAGCTGCTTTAAAAATGTTTTTTTGTGCGGCAAAAAAAGAGACTGCAATATTATTCCAGTATAATAAGTAATAATAATATTATTATTATTAATAATAATATTTCAGTATAGAATGTTATGAATTTGATCCAAAGGGTTACTGTTACTCGGAATATGTTTACCAAATTTCAAATGCATTCATGGAATTATTGCTATAGGGGGAAAAGAGCATTTGAGGAGCATCCAGAATGTGATGGAGCTTCTCTGGTGTTTAAAAATAATTATTATCCATTAACTTATTATTATCCATTGATCCAGTTATATGGGCAGGATACTTAAAATGCCCACAAGTTAACTTGACTAAAGTTAAGCAAAAATAAATAGAACAAGTAGCAAGACTAAGGATTTTGTCCCCAAAATCTCCCAATTACCTTTTCAGTATTTTTATTTCCATAAGCAATGTTGGCTTGATTACACTAATCATTCTGTTTTACAGATAGACGGGACAGAGAGGGCTTATATTCCTAGTCAAAAGACTTGAGGTAGAGATAAAAAAATCAATTCTGTTTCCAGACTTATGGCAAGTGTAATTTCTCTTCACCATCTAAAAATTCCAATAAAAAAGAAAAAAGAAAGTAGTAACTAAGGATAGATATAAACATAATATGTCTCGTTAAATTCAATTAGACTTACTTTCTAGCAGATAGATATGATTTATATGGTCACTAAGAGTTGGCACTGATTTGATGGTGCATAATCAATTTTGATGTTTCAAAGTTGATCCTGAACCCTATAAATTGTCATTTTGATTTTATTTTAAACTGTAAAGGTGAGGCATTTTTTGACTCCTAAATTTATGTTTCAACATTATCTTTCTGCAGCCAAATTTGTAGGCATTAAATACAAACCTAGACAGACTGATATTTAATGACTTAAGAAGGAATGCTGTATGTATTGGGAACAAACTAGAATTCTTTTCTTGCTCTTTTATTTATTCCCCCAAAAGTACTTAAGTTTATATAATGCATGCATCGTGGAAATACTTCATAGTCAGTCACCCCAAATGATTTCACAACAGCTCAGTTAAAGGACTTTTCTGCAGTCTGATCTTGGTGATTATGGAGTTCCTAGAATGCATGGGATGATACAGAAATGCTTTCTTCTAAAGTTCTATAAGGCTTAAAAGGCAGTCCAATTTATGCCTACTTTGAAAACCATACAATTCCTACATGAAGAGCAGTGGTGGTGCGGTGGTTAGAATGCAGTATGCAGGCAAAGCTGCCCACTGCCAGGAGTTTTATCCTAATGGGCTCAAGATTGATTCAGATTTCTATCCTTCCAAGGTCAGTAAAATGAACATCCAGATTGTTGTGGGCAATATCTTGACTCTGTAAATGACTTACAGGGCACTATGAAGCAGTATATTGCTATTGCTATTGCTAATGTATTTTAGAGGAAAGAGACAGTCAAGTTAAGGTGTTCTTTCTTCATTTCTAATGTTTATGTTTTAATGTCTAATTATAATGGCCATGTTGTATGCCTGTAGCACGATTACTATCCTACTTATCTTCCTTACTTCCCCCTCTTATTGTTGTTGTTGTTGTTGTTGTGATGATGATGATGATGATGATGATGATGATGATGATGAT